>JAZGTK010013581.1:0-14238 GCA_036877625.1 Ambastaia sidthimunki | reverse complement strand
TATATAAATAAATACAAATACACAAACTGGTGTTTTTCCTCACCGTTTCTGCTCAGACCAATCAGATCTTTCAACAACTTTGCAGTAACGCCCACTGCTGGTGTGGCAGAACCACGCCCACTGAATACCTTTAAACTTTCCATCTGTGCTAAAACTGTATAATTGCACTGAATCAAAATAAATTTATTTAAATGATTACAATTATTTGGTATTACAATTATTTTTAATTGCCCATAAATAAATGCTCGGATGAGATCAGTTTTCCAAGTTTTTAACAGTTTAATCACTGCAAGGGATGGCTGAGAAATCTTTTATGAGCTAAAAACAATAAAGCAGGTCTCTCAGGTTTAGTGTAAAGGTAGAATTGTATTGTTTCTGATTGTAAGGAGTCGAGACATTGTTTTGAGAGGTTAAACACGTTGATGCATGTCAATAACACACAAGAGATGATGTAAGCACAAGCATATCTGTGTTTAAGAATCAATACCACCTTTAAACGTTAAAAAGTAGAGATTAGAATTTCAAAATGCGAAGATCCATTTAGTAATGCTGCAAATCAATAATGTTACAGTCAAATAATTTAAATGCAAGTATTAATATTGTGCAAAGAAAGAAATTATTATTTTATTAAATTTTATTACATTTTTATTATTTAATATAATAAAAATAAACCACCAAGAAACATTTTTCAACATACAAAATATGTGCACTGTGGAAAAATCTAAAATAATAAACATTCATTAACCTAACAGAATATTTTTATATACACTAATGGGAACTTTTTAGCTTCTTTGAACTTAACTGTAACCAAAATCACTTTAAATTGGCCTGTCATGTGCACCTCAATTCAACACCCCTGTGAAGCTCAGTTTCTCTATCAACAGGTGTCCAAACAGTCAGTCCAGCTATAGGGTGCCTCAGAGCAGTCAAGGGTTAACACAGCATCTTCTCAATTTACACACCAGAAGCATTTTCCCCATCGTTTACCCTTTTATGCTGACAAATCAATCTTGAAGTTTGCCTCGGAGGAGACAAGGTTAAAATTTCAAGGGCGGTGGGGTTGGGGAATCCCTGAGAATTTTCACCACTCTACACAAAGTAAACCAAGCGACGCTTTATAATTATACAGAACTGGTTGTTAAACGTAACATGAACTTATGTAGAAAACTATGCAGTACTTTTTATGTAGAAAAGTATGCAATAATGGATTGGTGAGGTCAATCAATCAATAAATCCATGAGTTTTTTTTTGGTTAGTTAATATAGTCAAAGTCCTCTGGAATTCCGAAAGCCTTGTTTAAACGACTGTCCTCAAAGCCAAACTTCCTTTTTGCCCAGGATTTGATTGCAAAAACATTATCTGAAAAAGAAAGAATATAAACGATTTGACATTCAGAATGCAATAAAATTAGATTTTTTTATCAGTTATATTATGTAAACTAGTCAACTTGTTGTGTTATTGATATTAGAAATTAGAAAATGCCATTTAGAGCCTGTGTAGATGGCAACACAGAAGGCATAATTACATATTTAAACAGCAAAAGCCTTTAATAATCCAATATGATACTTCATTATGTAACACTGAACTAAACAAAATTAACAGAAAGCTCAGCAGATTTCCACAGAATTACTGTTACATGTGCTCCACCCTTTATGTTTATGACATGCTTTATTTAATTTTATTATGCTCTCTGTAACTAATTACAGGGTAGTCCTGTCAGCCCAACTGGTAACACTTTACAATAAGTTCCATTCATTAACATTAGTTAATGCATTAGCTGCCACAAACTAACAATGAACTATATTTTTACAGCATTTATTCATCTTTGTAAACGTTAGTTAAAGCAAATACAAATGTTCATTGTTTGTTCATGTTAGGTTATTGTACAATAACTGATGTTAACAGATACAACTTCTGATTTTAGCAAAAATTAGCATTTAACAGATATGGTAATGTACAAGTGATTGTCTATTCACATGAACTAAGATAGTTGACTAATGTTAACAAAAGAAACCCATTTTAAAGTGTTACTGCTCTGCTTAGCACATTTTACTAGATTTAAATCCATTTCACAGAATTCTGCAAATTTTCTGCCAAAAATCTGCACAAAAAATGCTGAAAATAAATCTAAAGATTACTTCTGGGGCTGCATATTATCCAGAACATAAACAAAAAATACTGAGTTAGTTGGGTTTGTAACCAAAAAGAATAATCTACTTAAAATGTTTCATAGAACAGAACTTTAAACATCATCAAAAACAGGAAAAAGAACATAATTACACGACTCCCAGGCTCCCACAGATGTTAAGCAGTTAGTCTCCTGACAGATAACCCTGAGCCTGAGGCAGCTAATTGAACTAAAGCACACCATCTAATGACCAAATCTGACAGCTAAACTCAAGACTGTTTACTAAGGCATTGCATATCACCAAAGTGTGCATATGTGTGCACTCTCTCTTAGGGCAGTGTGTAAGTTGTGTTTGGCTCCAGGCTGAAATCTGATCTGTAGACTTAACATTGACTCAATCCCACATCCTTCCCATCCCAACTCTTCCCAAAAGACCGCTGTGTTCCCAAACAAAACAATATAAATGTTTTTATACACTGTTCCTAAATTAAGTGGAATGAAAATTTGTGTCTGCTGCATTCCAGGAAAATCAAGCAAGAGTTTGTGCTGCACTTTTGCAGTTGCAAAATAAAGTCAATTTTACTCTCAGCCATAAACAAGACTGAAACTTGAGGCCACAGACAGTGCAAGTCAACAAACCAGCCTCACACAAATACCTTAAGGTTTAACAGTGATGACATCAGTAAGTGTTTTGATTACAGATTGACAAGGCAGTTGTATTTCACCAGATTGTCCAAGAAAATTTGATCTCATTGGACCTAACCTATAAAAAGCTAATGCCCCAATACCAATTAAAAGATGGGCAGATCAGACTAGATTACTTTTAAAGTGAAGGATTTAGCTCATGAAATCTGCACTGTTTGCAAGATTTTCTGGAACGTATCACATGACATACAGTAGCAAAGAGCATAACTGGTATTTGTTGAGCAAATGACTTACCTGTCCATCTAGACACTGCCTCCTTCGCTTCAACGTTGGCCTTACCTAGATAAAACATGGGTATGTTAGCAAGGCCAGACTTGTCAGGTCATGTTTCACATTTACACACTCAGCATAAATCCAAAGTGACTTACAGCGCATCTCACTGCAAATTCTATAATTTTGTTCCATGGAAATTGAACCCATGATTGCTAGTGCACGGCTATTGTCAAAAAGTAGCTAAACCAGTTAAGCTACAGAACATGTTTGAAGCTCTAGATAGCTTGTCAATATGTGCCTGTTTGCTGAATGAGGTTGAGGCTTCGCTAGGAGTCAGCTTTGCAGATCCTACATATAATTTGTGATACTGAACAACTCAAAGCTCTGCAGAAGGTTATAAATCACAGCAGCTAGCCCCTCTTCCATAGAGTCCATAGATTTACTTCTTGGACAGTTAGCGCGCTCGCTGATATATAATCCATCATTTTGAACGTGCTGCCCAGACCACTTCAATTTCATAGCTAGATTAACAAACGCTCAAGGGTCTGGATCACATCCAACCTGGAGAAAGGCACATCAATCTGCAGTCACAGTGAAAGTCGGTGCCTTGAGTTCTCCCAGAGAGCTCTGGTTTAATAGAAGCAGATGCATGCAGTCAAAAGTCCTGCATGCTTGATTGACACTGCAGAGCTACAGAGCAGGTCAGCTGGTGAATGAAAGTAATTCTAGACAGCATGTTTAAACAAATACAGGGTTTCTTTAAAATGACAACTCTGGGGATAGAATGTGAGTCTGAAGGTCTGATCAAGACTTGTTTATAAACAAGCTCCTAAAGCTCAGTTTTTTAATCTGAATGTCTAATGTGTATTATTTTGTCAAGGACACTGAGAAATTCTCTTCTATTGTCTCTTATATAAGCACATTTACAAGTGGGATGACAACTGTAATGTTATGTTTAGCACCCCAGAAGCAATCGGGTTGTGTGTAGTGCTCAAAGGCAGAACATCATTAGCTCTTGTACTGACTCAACATCCCCTGGGTGTCCTGACTGGGACTCGTACCAGCAACCTTGTGATAAGTGGTCTGGAGCTCTCAGTCACTGAAGTGGAAAAAAACAATCATGACAAACAAGGTTGCCCTGGATATACAAACTTCTGCTTTATACGCACAGATAATAAAGAGCTGTGATATGAATCTTTCTGATATAAATTATCAGCAGATAACAGAACAGCAGATCATGTTCACCCCCAGGGTGTTGGGAGACACGCCCTTGTTTATCTTTGGTCTGTCATTTCATCATCAGTTCTCATGATGTTATGAGAGGTTCTGCTTACAGGAGCCTCTACCGCACAACAGCAAAAAGCAAGTCAAGGCAAGCTATGACTGCATCAATAACACTAACTTTTAAAGTGTAGAGCCACCTAAGTCTAGATCAGCACACAGAGACAAATTTTAATGCAATTTTTCTAAAACTAGCCCATGAATAATAAATGGAGATCAGAGACAAGGTTATTATAGATTAGCGTTTGTGCTACTTTTTCAAATTTAGCTTTCATACACTTTAGCAACAGTATTGATCGATATAGTTTATTGTTTTATGTATTTACATTTGAATTTTAAATCATTTTAGTTTTAGATCTAATATTAATAGTTGACTTATCAGTTGAGCAACCCAAAGAATAAAGAGTTAGAAGAAGCTGCAATCTGTATTCACACAAAAAAAATCACTATCTCTGAATATAGATGCTAATTCTGGCTCTGATTCAACCTTGGTTCTGCATAAATTACATGCTGCATTTGAACCAGAACATTTAAATTCACAAAAACAAGATGAAACGGTTGAACGTTCACAAACATTAGTTGAACACAGCAAGCCAGCGCACAGATTTACAGGGTCCAAATTAATACAAAAGAATTATATGAAAGCTTTGCTCCTCCTACCAACCGCTACGATTAATAGCGAAAACAATAATTCAGCTGGGATTACTGACAATGGATTGATAAACAAGATAAATGATGCAAAGAGAGGTTACAAACGTTTTCTCTCAAGAGACGAGTCATTATCTTCACTAGTGCCTGTGCTGAGATGATTATTCACAGCTGATCGGAAGACTGACTGGAGAAAATCAAGGTTTATTCAAAGCTGGAATCTTGTTATAAATGTGGAATAGACCAGCAAAGTTATAAGAATAACACTGAACTTCATTTATTTTTATGTGCATGTTAATTTGATTGTCAGAAAAACGTGCCAGTTTTGCCTCTGTTATGAGAAAATGCCAGATGCCAAAAATGAAATTAAAGTCAGACTTCAGGATTAAACCATACACAATTATTTAACTAAAACAGCAGTACCGTAAGCCTTCCTGCTAGTTCTGCTTTAGGTTTTCATGAATTGCAAAGTGTCAGGTGTTAGACAACATTTGCCAAGACTGAGTCACGGCACAACTGAGCATCTTACATGACATTCCAGAGCGAGAGCAAATCACACTTTGTGGTGATGATCTTTTGGGAAACTACAAGAGTGTCATGAGGATCTAATTGTGCAATCAATTAAAGATTGAGACATTTTTAAGAAATAACAGAACTTCCTCTTATAAGACAAAGAAATGGAAAGCGTCAAGTACGTGAATCATCAACCAACAGAAATCAAAATCAAATGCCTAAATGTTTAAAGCAAAGGTTAATGAACTGGCTGGTTAGCATGGCCCTGTTAGCCCTGCTAGTAGATGCCAGACACCATCAGGGCCAAAACAAAAAACATTTTTCTTGAATGACAGTCATTCAACAATAAACATGTTTTCTAAAATGTAAGAGACATATATTAGGAAACTAATATTTCCTCATAGTACAGCAGAGCAGATGGTTACCAATGCTCGAAAACATAAAACGGACTTACGGTCACAATTTTTCATGACCGATCATTGAATGATCATTAGTTTCCAAGTTTTCCAGGACTCATTCCCATACTCTGAATACAGCATGTTAACTGATTATGTTGACAAACTGGTGAGAAACTAAAACAGAATCTAAATTTTTCTACTTGCAAAATCTACTTTTTTTGCATTTAATTTGTTAGTTTAAACCAAGCAACAGTGGTTTGTTTAAATGACTAGTCTGTCTTAAGGAAGCCCTGTATAATTGCACTGGTTTTTAGCCCGTGACACACCAAGCCGACGGTCGGGCGTCAGGCAATGTTGGGTGGTTTTTAACCGCTGGTCAGCTTTAGATTTGCTGGCTCTAGTCAGATGCCACCAGCTGTTTTCTGGACGATTCTGCATGTCGAACCAGCAGTGGAGTTCGTCGGCTCGTCTGTGAACCCTGATTGGCTGTTTAGCTTAGCAAATGAGCACACGAGGAAAAATGGAAAGGATGAAAACAAACCAATGATGCATAGGTTGCTCATTGGTTACTTTCTTTCTCCACAAGATGACAACCAAGGGCTGCCATTGCCAATACCATTTGCAACTAAGCAGACATGTTTGAAAAAAGCTACACAAAGTAATGAGCATGGCTGGTGTAAACAATGGTAAAGGCAAGCGCTGATTTGTATATCCACAATTCTAGCTCTTCCGGTTTCCGTGTTTAAATGCCGAATGCTGCTGGTGTGGGAGAGTTATGTTCCCACACAAGCGCAGAGTGTACACAATAGTTGATGGTCGGCTGTAATCTGTCTGCTGTGTTCAAGTGTAACCTTCTTGCCCTGACACAAAAATGTGGCGTAAGGTCAAATCATAGTCTGCATTTCTCGGCACTAGTCCTTCAGGGCCGGTTTGATGCGTCCCGACCCTTAGGGTCATCAGAGAAATTTTACATAGGCCTTCATACAAGACGCAGTTTTGAGTTCAAAACAGCTTGACCTGAATGCAACATAAGGCAGAGTGTTCACCAAAGCATTTCTTCCTGTAGTAATAAATTTTCAATGGTTTGCAATAGGAGTGACGCATTTTAAAAACGTCACGACTGACTCTTATAAGACAAAGGAATGGAAAGCATCAAGCACGTGAATCATCAACCAACAGAAGTCAAAATCAAATGCGTTTAAAGCAAAGGTTAATAAAGTGGCTGGTTAGCATGGCCCTGTTAGCCCTGCTAGTAGATGCCAGAAACCATCAGGGTCAAAACAAAAAACACCTTTCTTGAATGACATTTAAAACATGTTTTCTAAAATTTAAGAGACATATATTGTACTACTTATGGCGAGAACCTAAAACAGCAAGATGTGACATAGTGGTTAAAGATCTAGTGGACCCATACTGAACATCAGTCTTCTTGAGCAAACAGAACCTCCAGGCATCACAAACTGAGTTCAACGTGTGCCATTTATTTCCCAGTCTCTCTGTACTCACTGTACTGTGTACTCACTTTTTCATCTATGCTAAAACATCAGTGTTAGGATCTGCTTGGTTTACTCACGAATCTCCTCCACCACCTCTGGATCACACTCTCTGTACTTTTCCAGTTCAGCCTTCAGTTGATCTCTCTGATTCTTCAATGCCGCAAACTCCTTCACAAGATCTTCTCTCTCCTTCTAAAACACGTAAACAAAACAACCACATAAGTACTGCGTCATACACATGAACATAACACTAGGTGTGCTAAGCTTAAAGCACTCTAATCACTATATGGTACTCGAGTTCAGTGAGGTTAACACACACGTTAATTTCACGTCCCACTTTGGCTTTGTCAACCGCTTGATGAAGGGCTATTTTACGCTGCTTCCCGTCCTCACGCTACACAAAGAGAGGAAAAGATCTATATGTTACACTTGCAACAATTACAACATACACTTAGCAACACGATTTGTGAACATACAGAACAGAGTGATTCAAGTTCTACATCAATTAAACTGGTACCACTCATCAACAAATGCAGAACTGTTAAGATCTCCTCACCTGTCTCTCCAGCTCCTCTAATCTACGTTTGCGGGCGTGCAGGGCCTTACTGGGGAACGCCCAGTAATAGTTGGAAGTGCCCACTCTTTCTGTGTCTACCATGTTATCATCCACCAGGCTCTGCAGTACTTCTTTCACTGACATGGGAGCTGAAAATAAGGATTTAACAAAACCGCCTGTGAGAATTGTGTCACTGAACATTATAATGGTAATCCAGTAACACAGCAGCACTGCTATTAGACATAACAAGAATCTTCTTTAGAAGTGATACCAGTTTAACTTAAATAATATTTCCTCCAACACCACTTTTACTGTGGGTACTGAACTTTGAAAGTTGAAAATTCTGTGCTACATTATGATAATTTTATAATATCCTTTAATATCCTGTTCTTTTGTAGTGATAAAAATGCTAACGGTTTTCCTGATTAAAGGCCTTGTCTTTTATATTTTAATTTTTAGGTTAACTGAAAACATCACGCTCTGCTTTCCGGTCCACTACTCCAGCTAGGTTATTCATAAAGGAGTCTCTTCAAGAAATGTGCTTTTAACCCAAATCACAGAGACAAGGATCAGTTTTCTCATGATTATTGTTACAGATGCCTTCAAATGAATTATGTCTCTAAGAGCTCCCTCTATCTGCTAAAAACCTTCAAAAACAGCCAATTCATCTCAGAGGAAAAATCGTTCCAGGTTGATTTGTGCTTACTGATTCCTTTGGATTTGGGGGCGATTTTTTCTATGTCCTTCAGCTGAAACACATCTTTCTGAAAGCGAATAAACAATTCTAATTAATCTCATCTCCAAAATTCACACATATGTGATCATAAATATGCGTACTTACAGTTTCAAAAAATATTTCCATCATACGACTTCTTTTTTCTTCCAAGCTGAGTCCTTTCTTTTTTGACTGTGGATAATAAAGAACAAAACCTTTGTATAATACAATGCACTATAATGCATAATTTTTACGTTTATATTCTATATATTCTATATGTAAATTTAACACCAAACTATATAAATACTCTGAATACTAGCCTATATCAGGAATTATAATCTGATCAGTTTTACTCAACTATCTCTATGAATTAATAGCAGAGCTTGTGTTAGTAACACTTTTAGTACCATGTCAGACAGATTTAAAGTTACGGGTAGGTGACTTTGTAAGTGGGTCACAATCTTCTAAACTTATTGTATATAAACCTATAACATGCTTGCAGGTTAAATCATTTTAGCCAATTTAAGCTCCTATTTAACAGAACGTCATCATCTTATTTGGTTCACCTAGTTACTAGGTACTAGTTAGGAGAAACAGTAACTAACTGCAAAGTGGCTTATGTAAACAAAGACATGTCTACTCCAGCTGTCATCATTTTATTTTAAGAATTTTACTAACTGAAATCTCACACAGGTTCGGTGTTGACAAATAAACATCCAACCACAACACAATCTAAATTATTCATCCTATCCAAAAGCATTCAGACACACGTAATGCATGTAAACATGTAAGCGACTTTCTAGCAGCTACCAGGAAAAGTAATAAAATAAAACATTATTAAATAAAAGTATGTATTCACGTTCTCACCATGTTTGAGACTTTCAGTCAGGCTTATGTTTGGCGCGAGACGTGAGAAATCATACTGCGCGTGCGTGATGCAGGCGAGTGAAACTGCGCATGCGCATCAGTCATTTCTTTGAGGAATATTAATCACAACATAATTCACTGCTAGTATGCGTATTAGTTAAACATGTCTTACATCTGCATTACTAAAAGTACTTATTTAGTTAACAATTTATCTTAATTCTAAAAAGCGTTGGCATGAATGTTTGTCCCCACTGAATGACTGATCTTTAGTTTTGTGAGTAGCAACAGAAGTTAAAATACCACCAACGGAACGATGCAAGTTTTCAGAGTATCTCTAAATAACTTTAGTTTTTTCTTCAATTTTTTAAGCGTTATGTGGACGTTAGGCAGAGCTACACCGCCATCTTTTGGTAAATGTACACTTGCAGCACATGTACATTTTTATTATTGCATACGTGGGCGTTTACTAAGTAATATTCATGAGCCCAGTCTTCGCCCTACAGCTCTGACTATAAGACAGTTACCATATGACGATTAACAAGAATATTCGCATGAATAAATATTCAAAAGGAAACCTTGAAGTCGAAAATTGGTTACTGAACATGTCAGCATGAGATAGAGATAGATAGAGATATCGCCATAGTAGCATTAGAAAGTCGATATTTCTATAGTAGCATTAGAAATGTATTTGAGATTTAATTAATCGTTTAAAGTTAGCATGAATGTATTTTAAATTGTGTATGTATTTAAAAAAGAAAATCCAATGTCTAATATCCATTTGGTCTGTAATAATAGTGTTGATGTTTTAATGAGTTCAAGCAGCTTCAAAATAAAGTTCATTTAAGAAGGGCAACTTTGCAGTAAAAAACACTATAAGATAGATTAGACAAAACTAAACCAGGTATTAATTTATAATTTATTAATTTACTTATTAATAATATCTAAAGATTGATAAACTCAGCATTTGGAATTCCCCCATGACTTTGTGTTACAACCTACTAACCACAAGTTTCAGAAAGACACATGACTTACAACTACTTTTTCACATTATGATAATTTTTGTTTTTGAACATCTTCTTGTCAAGGCCTTATAATCACCTTCAATCTAAATGCTAATACAAAAATTACTTTCATGGCGTACATACATAGTCAAATTTTATTTATAATTCTATCTGTATTTACATTTACATTAAGGTCTAAGGGAGTACACAGCTATCTTGACAGTGACATATGTAGCACTGTTTACTCTTAAACTGTTTATAACATCTTCCTACTTCAGTGTGTTTAAAGTATTTGAGTTTGTAGTCACTTCTGTTTACTCAGCTCTTTTTTACACTCCACATTTTTTCTTTCCTATTTCCTCTGGTTTTTGGTCACATACCATATATGCAGGAATGTGTTTTCAGGGCTGACTGAAGAACAGCTTGACTTGTGGTAACAAGCTCGCTGCCGATTGCATCACATCCGAGGGAGTGAAGAAAAGGGTGGTGTTTTTTGTAGATAGGTGATTCAGGTCTGAAAGAGGAAGCCGGATGTCATGAAGGCGTGTTAGTTAGCAGTCACTATGTAATGACTTTATGTCTGTGGCTACCCTTTAGTCTGGCCAGCCAGTCTGCTTCCACCGAGAACTCTGGGAAATGACTCTTGTACTTCTCCTGTTTTTGGCACTAACAGCTAGCTGGACTGAACTTGGTAGGTGCTCACGGTAGTAGATCATTTTGTTACTCTCTCTCTGCCTTTCTCTTTCTTTGGATATACTTATTTTTCATTTTTTTCTCCAATCACCTGAAGTATTTCTCCAATGTTCTCTCTGCTCTGTTTGTCATGGTCTTCAGAAAACATTTACCATTGTAATTGGCCCCTAGGCAACACAACACTTGTGAAGTCATGTGGAATTGATTTTGAAAATCATCCAGTGACCAAGTATGAACACATTTGAGCGCATTCAAATGACTTTTCTTATGTTTTGACCACAGAGATCAATGATAAAGTCCTCAATACAGGGTGTTCGCAGTGAATTAAAATGAGCTCTTTGACTGCGTTGTTTCTCTTGGTTTAATGCAAAACATAAAAGAGATCCTCTTTGTTAAATGAACAAAGAAAACGTTGATTCAAGGGCACATAAAAATGCATCTTCCTCTTGGTGTATGACAGTAATTTCCTGGTAACTGATTATCAGTTTCCTCTTGATTCATTTTTCCTCACCTTGAAGCCTCATATGAATGTTGATATTGTGTTCACTTTGGCAGCCCTGCCAGATTTTTGTACCCAGACATTAACAGAGAAATAATCTCTACCTGTTTAAAGATGTTTCCTAAAAGAATTAAATTTCATGGAAAGGTAATGGACCTAATGGATGCCTATTTAATGTTAAGGAATGTTTCCCATGTCTGTTGTACATTGTGAGGCTAATGTTCTGATAACATCTTTTATTCTGAACTGCAACAGGCCTGAACTTATCCTCAGTGTCAAAATCTAACTCAAGGGTCTTAAAAATCAGTGGTGCAATTTTTTTAAATGAGTAATTTTAGTAATTTTAAATAAAGTAATTTTAGTTTTTGTGCATGCCATTACAGTTCAATGTGAAGAACAAGGAAAGATAGATCCAGAAGCTGGCTCAGAAGACTCAAGTGAGTATTTCCTTTAAATACATCCTAAATTTATTTTTTTTTATATATGATGAGCGATTTTATTATATACGACGATATATATTTATTATATATTTTTCTTGTTTTCCTGTATATTTTGTCTGCCCCAATTGCCTATACCCAAATAAACAAAAAAAACTAAAATCTGTATACATTTAACAGTTTTAGAAGAAAGAATTCCTACAGCAGGAGGCAAAGAAGACCAAGGTGAGACCCAGTGAAGTGGTAATTAATATTTATTAATGGCTAAATGAACATAATAAAATAAATTTACAAACCTGTATTAGAATTAACTGTGTGGACATTATAAGCCATACAAAACATGACAGGATATGTCATAAACCAACAATAATGTGACCTCACAACAGACTTGACTGTATTGATGCTTTATTGCTTGTATGTTTATGACTCAATTACTCTTTAAAGAGAATCATGGGGATGTGACGGGCTCTGGAGATGAGACAACTCAAGGTACGAATTGCACGTTTCACATGCAACATGCATTTCAGACCCAGACCAGCACCGTCTTAAAGGGATAGTGCACCTAAAATTAAAAAATCCATCAGCATTTACCCATCTGTATATATTCTTAAACCTGTATGAGTTTTTGTCTTCCGTGAAACAAAAAGAAATTTAAAATGTCAACGTTGCTTCTTTATAATACAGAAATTGGGACTTATGTAGTTATTTACTAACACCCTGCCTCTTGTATGTAACGTAAGAAAGAAAGCCATACAGACTTGAAAGGACATCAGGCTAAGTAATAAATGACAAATGATCATTTTTGGGTGAACTGTCCCTTTAAGCACTGTCACTGACTGGTCAGGGGTCCTGCAGAGTTTAGCTCCAACTTGCTTCAACCTGCAGTCTCAACTTGCTGAAAGTTTCTGATATGCCTAGTAAGACCTTGATTAGCTGGTTCAGGTGTGTTTAATTACAGTTGGATCTAAACTCTGACACTGGCCCTCAGGGAGTTGGACTGGGCACCCTTGTGTAGTTGACTCTCCAGTTCCAAGACATGTTATAGTAGTATTTCTGCTTATGTGCAGATAATGTGGATTTAGGCTCTCCACGAAAGAATGGCTCAATTAATGGTCTGGAAATAGAGCCGACCGGTGAGACAGATACAGGAACATCTACAGATGATCTAACCTCTATCATCATCATCAGCGTCATAGTCCTGGTGCTCATACTCATCATCATCGCTATGACTGTGTGTGGAGTCATGATCTACCGCAGAAGAAGAACAAAAGCGGCTGGTATGTCAGAATACAATCAGACTTACAGACTAACAGTGTCAGATAAGTGTGCTGAAATCAGCTTTATACAGTACTAGTCAAAAGTTTAGAACACTTGTGTGAAATATTTCTAGTAATCTTAAAAATCTGAAACCGTTTTAGTGTTTGAAATTATTTTTGCAGACAAAAATATAATTGTGCCAGCATATTCATGTTTGTCGTTTAAAAGATACCGTTTGTTTAAAAGACTCAAGAAACTGGGTAATAAAATGACAAAAAGAAAACTTTTTTTGCAAAATCTAGGTAAAGGGTGATAACATTGAAGATGCTAAAATATAATAGTTTAATTTATTTTATATTTTCCTTTCTCACAGTATAATTCCTAAAATTACATTGGTATGGTTTATTAGTTTTGATGAGTTTACTATTAATCTAAAAGTAAAAAACATATTAATAAAGAATAAGTGTTTCTAAATTTTTAATGGAACTGTAGAAGCTAACAAACAATCATTCAGTGAGAGGGTGTTTACATTTCTCCTAAAGACACAAATATTTACAAGTCTCATGAATTCTCCAGGGGGAATGAAAACAACCCTAAGCTGTGTGTCCTCGCCAGGTATTTATATGACAACAGTATGTTGGGTTAAAATGATTCACAATATTATCTAGCATGTTTAATTCTACTAGAACACAATTGTAAACTTGTAGGATTTTTTTACAGAACAGAAGTGAAAAACATTTTAACTTTTAACCCTCTTTTGACATGGTTTTGAATTCAATTCACTTTACATTTTGTTATAACTTAAACGAATCCCCACATTCAGGTTTTTTT
>JAZGTK010013580.1:0-14239 GCA_036877625.1 Ambastaia sidthimunki | reverse complement strand
TTGTTTCATTTCCATGGAACGGCTTAAATGATGTTTAAAAAGGAACTAATGGATGTTTGGTTTCTATGTGAATCACAATATTGCAACACTAGGGATTCCCTCACTGGTGGGTTTATAATAGTTTACCATGTTTCATTGTGTTTGGTCAATTTAATTTTTTGTTTGTGTGTATTAGTTGTCGGTATTAGTTGTTGAGCTTTTTAGGTTTATCTTTTTTAAGTTTTCATGTAATTTTTAATTTCGATTTAGTGTTATCTAGTAGCATTTTTATGTTTAATCAAGATGGATTGTAAAGGTTTAAAATTTTGAAATACATTCTGTATCAAAATTTGGGCTAGAATTCATTTGAGGTCATTTTTATTTTGTTTGAGTTACTGTTGGAGTCATGAAACTTCAATTTAGGTTTGGTGATTGTATGTTTATATTTCAGTAAAATGTTTCGGTTCAGACATGTTTTCATTTCATTTCATTTTTGTTTATGCTAAAGCTGCTTACTAGCCTCTGACCTGCTTTTTACTGGTTTGTGTGTTTTTGTTTTTTCCTCAGTGCTTTAGCCTCTATCCTGAGAGCTTGGTTGGATCAGTGTCCAGAAGACTTCCAGGAACCGCCGTCATACCCAAGCCTGCACCGTGTGCTGGGTTTCCTGCAGAAGGCCATGCCAGGCTCCGAGCCAATGCGCCGGGCTCAGAGTCTGCTAGAACAATTACAAGTGCAGGCCAGCCTGGAGAATGAAACTGATGGTGAGTCTTGTGCGGTCACTGTGAATTTTCTTCATCCGTGCCTCTATTTCTGTATGTTTGTTCTGCCTTCCTGTGCTTACAAAAACATCTGATGTTGGATTGTTACAGGAAGCTTCCTGGGCAACAATCCCTTCTGTCTGGGGGAAGAAGAGGAAGTGGAGATTGAGGTGCAGGAGGACTTCCTGTCCTTCGAGGTTGACCTTGTAGCAGAGCAGTTGACCTATATGGATTCGGTGAGTGAGAGCAAAGGTGAAATTAAACTAAGGAGAATAACATGTCCATGGACTATACACACATTAACATATGTGGTTTATGGAGACATTATAATGTTTTCATACTTTACAAGCTGTATATTCTATCCCTTAACGCTACCCCTAAATGTAACTCCCACAGAAAACTTTTGGCATTGTTTAATTACCAAAAATCACCACCTAGTATTTAATGTTATATAAGAAAATAACCTAGCAGGACATTTCAACCTTGTATTTCATCAGCATCAGCTTTAGTCATTGTATTCAAGCTACAAATTATAAAATAAATATCAACTCCTACTTTTTTTTCACACCTCAAGAACTTGTCCTTCCTCCCACAGCTGCTGTTTAAGAAGGTGGTTCCTCATCACTGTTTGGGTTCCGTCTGGTCTCAGCGTGATAAGAAGGATGGCAAACAGATCGCACCCACCATCCGGGCCACCATCACGCAGTTCAACGCCGTGACGGCGTGTGTGGTCAGCACCATTCTCCGCCAACGGCAGATGCGTCCACACCTGCGTGCTCGCATCATCCAGCGCTGGATAGACATTGCACAGGTGCATGACATGCGCCCAGAGTCGCATGAACACGTTTGTCCAAATTTAAATCGTTCTGAGGCTCATAGAACTAGGTCAATTTGCAGCTTTTTAGTGTCAAGGTTCTAAAAATATTACAGATTTCTTGGTACAGATAAAGTCTGGTGTGAATCTGGAACGCTGAAAAGACATTAACTCTAAGCATCTGTGTGAAGAGTGACACCAAAATCATGCCTTGCCGACTGCTTTGCAAGAGAACCTAGCTAACCCGGAACGTTCTGAGAATGATGGCTTCTCAGAACATTCTTCAAACGTTCTGTCAAAGTTATCAAAAAGTTCATTCAGTAACATTAGTAGAATTATTTTTTAACATTACATATTGTGTATGTAAAAAACATTTTTCTTAAGTAGTTGGTGGAACATTTTAAAAAGGTTACAGAATAAAAATGTTTGAATACTATTGTTACATTTCTTTAAAAACGTTCTAAATGGAAACATTAGGAAAACATTCTTTCTTTACAGCGTAAAATTGTTAGCTGATTAACTCTTAAACTTTGCAATGTACAAGATAAACCGATGCAGACAAAACAATGACTTTATCCAGCTGCCAAATGATTTCAGTTAACTAAAACATGTTTCAAATGCTTCAACATGGATTTAAATGTTCTCAGGAGTGTCGGATTCGTAAGAACTTCTCGTCTTTGAGAGCCATTGTCTCAGCGCTGCAGTCCAACCCCATCTACAGACTCAAGAGAACATGGGCCTCTGTTTCCAAGTGAGTTCAGCCAATCAGCCGGCTTGTCAATCAGCCAGACATTCATATATGTGTTACAATGTTTTTGGAACGTTTTAGAATGTTGACTGAATGCTGGCTGTTTCTCTTTTGCTCTGTCTGATGTATGTTAGAGACAGCATGCAGATGTTTGAGGAGCTGTCGGATATTTTCTCAGATCACAATAATTATCTTACGAGCCGTGAACTGTTAATGAGGGTGAGTTGACACACTGACCTGCACATGACCCTCATTCTTAATAACTGATGTCATATCTGAAAATAATACCTGTCTCATGTTTTCAGGAGGGCACTTCAAAGTTTGCCAGTTTGGACAGCTGTGCCAAAGACCATCAGAAAAGATCACAGAAGAGACTGCAGTTACAGAAAGAAATGGTTAGTTAGTCAACAACTGCTACCCATATGTAATGTATATCAGAGGGTAGGTTTAAAGGGATAGTACACCCCAAAATAAGAATTCCATTTTGCTCATCATTTGCTCATTGTCATGTTTCAATGTTATGGATTGTTATGGAATGTTATGGATTGACAGTCTCCGTCACCATTTACTTTCATTGTAGGGCTGCCACAAGATCTGATTGTCAATACACAATTATTGTGGCTAAAAGAATTCACAATAACAAAATCACAATATCTGTTAAAAATTAAATGCAATAAAAAATGTTAAATTCATCTTTAATGTTTTTTTACTTAATGACGATGAGTAGCATGACTTCTTACTGTCCCTTTAAGTGTTGCATTTAGGAAAACTGCACCTCCAGATTAAGTTTTAAAAACAGTAACGTTTGTGTCCAGGGTGCCATGCAGGGGACGATCCCATACCTGGGCACATTTCTCACAGATCTGACAATGCTTGATACAGCGCTGCCTGACCAGGTGGAGGTAAGTCAGTTGTGTTCTTCAACCCTGTTTCCAAAGAAATGTCATGAGAGAGCAGTCCAACTCCGAGGTGAACTATCTCTTGTGGTGTTATTGACTCGGCATTGCCAGGGTGCTGAGGTATTCTTTTATCCTAGGTTTATTATGTGACCTTCTTGTGACATGTTTGGCAAGAACTTGGATGACTGTAATCATTTTTTTAAATCAAAATCAATGTCAAAATCTCAAGAGTCTTTCTGTGTTTCACAGGGAGGATTGATTAATTTTGAGAAGAGACGCAGAGTGAGTAGAATTTTCCTTACTGTTTGTTATTTATTACATCCAAAATTCTGTTGAATCCCTTATTTGTAGCTTCCATTTTATTAGTGGCCTAGATTCCAGAGGAATTTTTTCTGGTCATTTTCTCCATAGCGATTTAAAGCTGCAGTATTCTTCATTAAAGTGGAAATCACAACACAGCATTTTTTATTTTATTTACATTGCATACAGCGCATTCAAACTATACATTTGATAAGTATTTGTGTTCTCGAAAATTGAACCCACAACGTTTTGCACAGATAATGCAATGCTGTACCAGTTGAGCTTTTGGAAAGCATTTTAGAAAAAGCTTTTTAAAATAGTTTAAAAAATGAATGAGATTTTTAAGTCGACTGTAAGCACTCTGAACATTGTGAGTAATGAATACGATCTCTCTCACTCTCTCAGGAGTTTGAGGTCATCGCTCAGATAAAGCTCCTGCAGTCAGCGTGTAATAGTTACTGTCTGACCCCTGACCCCTCATTTCTGCGCTGGTTTAAAGGTCAACCTCTGCTCAACGAAGAGGAGAGGTAAACACATTCTTTCACCGTAAACTCTCCTTTCTCTGTTTAATTTTCCACCTCATTGTTTTGCATATTGATCCCTGCATTAAACTCTACTCATCTTACTGTTCATTTCTTGCAGCTATTCTCTGTCATGTGAGATTGAAGGTATGGGAGATAACAGCCCGACTTCACCAAAACCACGCAAGAGTATGGTGAAGAGACTGAGCCTGTGAGTAACCAAGATTAAACCAAGATTAAAGCTGTAATCTGTAACTTTCACTTCTATATTGACATCTCTGTTTGAAACATAAAATTGTAGGTCATTTTATTTACTTTTTGTTTTGTATGTTGAAGTCAAATGAAGACATTAAACCCATGACCATGGTCGTCATGTCATTGAACAATATGTTAAATGTGTTATTTTCACAGATGAAGCCAATTCTAAGAATACATGTATTTCCTCTCTCTCTGTTATTGCAACCTCATTAGACTCTTCTTAGGAACCGACACCTCAAACACAAGCTCTCCCATGAGAGAAAGCCCACGGTCGCCCCCTACAGGCAGCTCAGGGGAGAGCATGGACTCAGTCAGCGTGTCTTCCTCTGACTCTAGCCCTTCAGAGGGCGAGGGCATGACACCTACACACTCTATAGATACTCATCTGAAGAAGGTGCAAACATCTTACATCATGCCCGAAATCTTAACGTATTGCTTCATTACCTGCATTTATTAAATAAAACCTGTTCTGTGTTTACCGTAGCTGTCTGAGTCTTCCTCATGTACCTCATTGCACTCCATGGACACCTCGTCTTCCTCGGCCAGTGCTTCCATATCTCTGGCCTCTCCGACGTTGCCCGGGCCCCCCTGCACCCACCGGCGTTCGGTCTCCTTGACACCCATGACACCCACCTCGCCCAGTTTTTCGCCTGCCTACAACACACAAGCTCAGGACGCTTGCATCATCAGAGTGAGCCTGGAACAGGGCAACGGCAACCTGTACAAGAGCATCATGGTTAGTAAAGAGCAGCAGTGTTCTCAAACCATTCTTGCTTATCTGCCCTTGAATAGATTTTAGCGTTTTTGTATACAGTCATTTTCTTAAAAGACTGCAACAAAACAACTTGCATACTCGCAGATAGATAACATGCCTGTCAGGTGAGTTTAATGATTAGTCACATAAAATTGGGCCATTGTTTTTCTGTGCAGTTGACCAGTCAGGACAAAACTCCAGCAGTGATCTGTCGAGCCATGGCCAAACACAACCTGGAGAGCGAGCAGACTGCAGACTATGAGCTTGTGCAGGTCATCTCTGAGGAGAGAGGTAACATTTAAAACCTTTTAGCTACTTTTTAGCTACTAGTTTATAACAATTTTTATAGATATACTGTTTTAATAGTTTTACTAAAAAAAAAAAAAAATTTTAGAAGAGAAAGTGGTGAGATAAGAACTAGCATGTTTTAAATATGTTTGTGGTTGTTATGGTGGAATGCCGACAAAAATGTTTTCTCTGTGTTTAGAATTGGTTATCCCCGACAACGCCAACGTGTTTTATGCAATGAGCACCTCTGCAAACTTCGACTTCCTGTTGCGTCTGCGCGGGTCTGAGGGTCGGCCGGTTCAGCTGCGCAGTCGCTGCATCTCCACTCTACCGCGCACGCAGCAGCGCTCCAGTTTGTCCCACAGGCTCAGTAAGGTCACTCTGTGACCTTTGACCTTTTTGGGACCGGATGGTTTAAAGACTGCAGTGGGTGGAGTCTCCGAAAACGAACTTTATAGACTGTTGCAAAGGGGTGATCGTATAAAAAAACAATTAAGTGCTAGATTTTTCTAGATTTTGGCATCTCATGTTCTTCCATTCTGCCTTTTGAAGTAATACAGTGTCAATATAGCATGTGCCTCCACCTCCCCCCTCTAATACCCTACAGCCCCTCATTTAAAGAGACATGTCCCACCCTCCCCATTGCTGGATATTTTGCACATGTGCAGGAAAGTCTCCTGCTCCTTATCAGTATTTGTATCACAAGAGCACATCATCTCTTCTCAGCCAAGAGACAGTGAGAGGAAATGAAAGGAACTCTGGGAAGAGAAATAAAATGACAACCGTGTTGCCTTTTCCAATAGTAAAGATGGGTCTCGGTATTGAGGATGATCTGCAAGAGCTATGATGTCATCGTTTTTGTGTCCTTCCTCTGTCCCCTTGTGGACAATGGCGGATTGCAACCCTAGACTTAAAGTGCTTAGACTGGCTGCTGTCAATCAAGATCCTGGCATAGCAAAGCGTAGATTTTTTTGTAGGATTCTTTAATATTACTATCATTATACCATCTTTGTCAAGGCCAATATTGAGAAAAGAAAAAGTGTTATGAACGATGCAAATCTATGATGAACCATAAGGTGTCTGAAGTTTGTGGCCTGATACCCGATTTCCTGCTGCCTATTTTGTTTATGATCTTCTCTGCCTATTCTAAGCATTTTATATCTATTACTATGTTTCTCATATTGTGAGCTGTGTGACGAATGCAGAAAATGTGTTCTGATCGGTTCCTACTTGGTTTTATCAAGTCTTTGGAATTGCCACTCCTTTGATTGGATCAATGTTGTGTCTTTAAGGTGTGTTCACACCAATAGGATGGGTTTCTGTTCTGAAATCTGGATTGAGCTGCCTTCCTCACTGATACAGTGGCACTTGCTAAATGGTGGGCGGAGTCAGGGGGTGTGTCCTAAAAGGTGTGCTTGGTCCACTGTTGTAGCCTTAATCTCTTCTGTCTTTAAGCAGCGCTATATTAATGATATACTTTTCTTTTTGCTTCATTTTTTTATATGTATGCTTTTGTAAGAGCTGAAGAAATATCCATGATATGTATGAGAAAAGGATTCAGGAAGTTTTAAAAGAATTTGTTAACTAAAACTAAAAGAGAACATTTAAAAAGCTGTGAAGTTTTACAACGAATCAGGCATTTTCACTGAGTCAGGCATTTTCACAGTCACAACGAGCACAATAATTCACTTTCACAGTTTACCGTGTGAAACATTATCCAAAGCCTTTGTTACTTTTGTGCACCTGATCAATACACTTCAAGCCTGTATTTATACAAAAATATGTTTTACACTAAAACTAATTGTTTTACACTCAGGCATTTTTTAACATCTATTGGTTTCAGACATTTCTAAAGGCTTATGGAATTCTTGCCTTAATCTGGTTCGGCCTCCACATAATCCTCTTCAGTCTTTAATACTTGTTAGTTTTCTGTGTAATACTGTTAGTATTATGTCTATGTTTTGTTTTAAACATCCTGTTTGAGGTCATTGACTCCGACCCTCCTAATATGTCATCAACAGACACCAAATCTAGTGCCAAACTTGCCCTGTTTGTCATTCTGTTCTTGATAATTACACTTAAATTTGTTACACGGAACATGCGAGAGTTTGTTAACACTAACAGTTTTAGCATTTTAAGGTAAAAATGTAGTGTTTTAAAAGTAGAGGGACAGCAACGTGTGTTTTGGTTAGTTTGTCTTGGTTCAAATGTATTCAGCACTTGTGAATTTTCTTCATTCTTTATTTTGAATATTTCTTCACTACCAAAGAACTGTCTATCTAAAGCGAGTTAGTGAATAAATTATTATCATTACGATAAATGATATTTTGTAATTGAATATTAATTTTCATTAATTAAATGAAAATTCTGAAAAGTACTGTGACTGATGTTTGCTTTTTCACAGATAAAATTAAGACATGATTTATTCTGTTCAACTGTTTTTATATATATATATAAAAAAACCACTGTTCATTTTCACTAGTATATGTCATTTCATGTCTTGTCCACAATGACAAACACTTTTAATGTTTTTCTCATTTAAATGTTTGCAAAATCATTTATTTTAATAGTTAATATTCATATTAATTTGCTAAAGTTCAGATTCTCATTTTTGTCACTGATGTAATTACTCTTATCTTGTTTAGTTGCCATGTGGCCCTTTTCACCTCAACTTAACTCAGTTAACAGTCATAAAATGATATTTTAAAAACCCTCTCAAATGTATTCAGTACCTTAATAAATCTGGTGCATTTATTATAAAGCTTCAGAATACAGTTATAAGACTGTAAAACAATGAACAGAGTATAATTATCACCAACAACATAAAAACAGTTCGGTTTTTATAAAAATGTTGTAAAAGCCCAAAGCTATTAGAATATATTTTGCTTTAATTTTAAAACTTTAGAACAATTGAGAGGCATTTTTAGAGTTTTTAATAGATTAAAAACGCCATGCGGTGTTTTAACAACTTCGAGGACAAAGATACTGATTCGTCTGACTCGGTAGAAATTAAAAATCATAAAACATGATATAAAAAGCCACAAATGATAATGAGTAACAGCTATTGAATGCAGTTTCACAATAAGGGATTTCAGAGAGAGGGTTTGGTTTGTTTCTGTGAACTCCGCCTAACTGCGCTTTTATTGCAGCAGGTCGACACAAGCGCCACATCAACTGCACGGGTCAGCGCAGGACAGCGGATCAATAACAGGTCAGTTTGAGACTATTACTAGTGTAAATGTGATGCCAGTGTATTAATTCAGTTGTATTCAAATGTTGTCGGTAGCAAATTTTGATACTTGTGAAAGTTGCGACTATTGCGGATTAGTTGGTTGGAAGTTTTGCTGTGGGCTTGTTTCATGAATGCGAGCCGCGCCTCTGAAACAACAGCCAAACCGAAACAAGCAAACTGTACATCATGTGTTACAGTAAGAATGAATATGGTGTAAGATTTTTACTGGTTGTCTGTCGTTTTAGTCTCTAATGTCTTACTGTCAGATCCCACACGGAATCAATGGCGCAACAATAGAAATTTCATTGAAAGTGGGTGAAAGTTGACGCCATTTACTCCATCCAGCGATCATGATCTGTCATTACGACAATTAGAAATTGACTTGATTCAAAATATACTTTTAATTTAAGGAAATAACATAAAACGAGTTCCTCACATAATTGGAACCTGAATCTGTTTTGGAAAGAAATTTTAAAAACCATTATATTTGATTTTTCTAACCTTTGCACTTTAACAACTTGTTATCAGTTAACAATAAGTTATGAAATGATGGCAACATGTTAAAGTTCTCCTCTCAGGTTTTATTAATGTCTTTATCATGTTTATAATACTTTTATGTCTGATCTGTTATTGATATAAGTCAATTTTAGTGCTTGATATCTTGAGTATGACATCCTGACATCATATGAATTCTGGGCCGCTTAACTGTACTGTTTATTTATTATATAGTTTGTCACAGTTGTCATTTTTTTTAGAAGAATCAAGATCACTCATAATCTTTGTTTAAACTGAATCATATCCCACAGGATGGCAGATACAGAGAAGACAAGCGAGATGGACACTGAGACATCACAAACTTCTCAAGAACAACAGGTCAGTTAAACATCTCACACACACGTACACAACAGGAGTTGTATCAGCTAACAGTTTTATGTTACAAGAACGTTTCCCTAACATTAAGCAGAGCAAAACATTAGTGAAACTGCTTACGATTTAGAAACGTTACATTTGTGTTTCATGAATGAGATTCGTGATACACATTCTGTGTAAACAGCAGACCAAATTTAAACTGAATTTCAATGCATACATTTCACTAAACTTGAATACTTGTGTTTCAGAGTGTAGTATCCAGGGTGAGTAATTTACCACTGGTGAGTTCAGCGTGTGGTGTGGTCTACAATGCCTACAGCACTACGAAAGACAGTGTACCAATCCTGAAAGGAGTAATGGAGGTGGCAGAAAGTGGGGTTAGAACCCTGGGTGCTGCTGCTACAACGGGTTCCAAACCCATATTAGACCGTCTCGAACCACAGAGTGAGTACCTTAAACCCAGATGTGGATCTCTTGTATTAAGCAAGTGTTTCCTGCTGCTGGTTAAATAACATTTTATGTTTATTTTTGTGTTGTTTTTATTCTGCAGTTGCTGCTGTAAATGAATATGCCATGAAAGGGCTGGACAAGGTGGAAGAAAAACTTCCTATCTTACAACAACCAGCGGACAAAGTAATACTTGACGGTCTTATTCTGTTTGTAACCTGTAGCATTTAATAGTCTGTGAGTTGCTGTTGGGTAAGTTTGGCTGTGATTTCTCCATGGCAGGTGGTTTCAGACACAGTGGGCATGGTGTACCAGTCCGTTTCAGGGGCAAAGGACGCAGTGGTGGGGGCCGTGTTGGGGGGCGTGGAGAGGACACGTGTGGCTGTCACCGAAGGCATAAACACTGTCATGGGGTCTCGTGTTGGCCAGATTGTCAGTAATGGTGTAGACAAAGCTCTTACCCAGTCTGAAGACTGGGTCGATCAGAACCTTCCACTCAGTGAGAAAGAGCTTGGTGAGTGTTTATGTGCTTCAGACCCAGTCATTTAATTACTATGAAGTAACTATATCGGAAAATGACCCAACAGCTCAAATTGTAGTGTTTATGGAGTAAGATAAGGAAACCTTTGATTTGTCACATACTTGCCCAACAGGGGATTTTTGTTCATTTTTAACCCCTAAAAGTACCCTTCAGCCCCTAAAAATACACTTCAAGTGTTTATTTCTCAAATCAGCTTTTATTTAAATAAGGAACACAAGGAACACATTTTTGCTTGACAGATTTTTTTGTTGCTGTTCTGGCAACAGTGTGCTATATGAGGCAACAGAGACTGCAACATTAGTAAAACATTCCACTTAAAAACCCTACTACTGCATTTTTGCCCTAGAAAAGACTTGACTAGAACTAGAAAAAACTAGACTAAAATTGACTAGACTAGAAAAGACCCATATGAGATGGGAAATGACTTGAAAACATTTCAGATCAGAAATAACTTACCAAGCTTTTGTTTGTTCAAATAAAACATACATTTTAAGTTTAATTATTAATTCAGACAATCAGAGGTAACAGGTAACAATATGAGGTTGTAAGAACATTTCCCATGTTCTTTAAGTATCAAAAACTTCCATTAAGTAACAAAAACTGTAAAAATGTTAGGGATGTTCTAGGAATGTTCAAAAAATTTTAGACGTTGTATTAACATTACTTAAGAATAATTTTTTATGACACATATACTATATATGATATATAATGTTAAAAAGGTTCTACTGATGTCTCTGCAAGAATGTTGTAACTTTGAGAGAACTTTTAGAGAATATTAGCAAACGTTCTGAAAAATTCCTTGTTAGCTGGGATATGTCATAGGCATATTTGCTTTAAACATGTATGTGAGATAGATTGTTTTCACATTTGTACATGAACCCAATGTATCCAAGGTGCTGATGTCAACCTCAGTTTTGTATGTTGTGCCCACAGCTGCCCTGGCTGAACCAAGACCAGGAGAGGAGGAAGGATTCATAGTATCTTCTAACCCCAGCTACTTTGTCCGCTTGGGTAATCTGTCTTCCAAAGTTCGAGAGAGGGCCCTTGAGCAATCCCTCATTAGGGCCCGCAAAGCCAGAGACACGACGCATACGGCTGTGACTCAGATGACCAGCACTTTAGACCTGCTGGAAGGGGCACGTGTTACTTTGGCCAGTGCCAATCGGCAGCTAGGGGGCGCTCCAGAGCAGTTACTTCAGCGGTGGAAGGAATGGAAGGAAGGGCAACCGAAGGAACTGGTGCCAGAAGCAACAGAAGAAGCAAAGATGGACTCTGCAAAAGATCAGGAACAGGTAGAGATCCTGATGTAGAATGTAGAATGCATTTATTCTATATTATTTTTTCCTTTAGTCTATGGGTTGTACACACACACACACACACACACACTGCCCTAAAAGTAGTAAGACAGTAAGGGACAAGTTACTTTGTTTGAGGTCAAGAAGGGCTTATGAAGGGCACTGTATATATGTTATACATATAGTGTGTTATGCATATATACATTTTATGTACCTGTATATACATTCTCAGTGTGTGTATGTATGTCTCTCCACAGCAGCTGGAGCAGAGGGCCTTGTCCATGGTTCGAGGTCTGAGTGACCAGCTGAAGATGGCGTGTTCAGGGGTCGTGTCCAGTGTTCAGGGACTTCCAGGAACTGTTCAGGAACAGCTTCTTGCTGCCAGACATACAGCTGAAGAACTCCAGGCATCTTTGAGCAGCACCAGCACACTGACACCTCTTCTCTTAATGCAAACACGCCAGCAGATAACCCAGGTGCAGTTATTTTCACTGTGTTCACCTGTTCTGTTTTATAATTGATCATCATATATATTCATATACATATATATATAAAACCGTATCATTTTCTCTTTCAATAGGTGCGACAGTCTTTGGATGGAGTTGTGGACTATCTTCTCAACAACACGCCTCTCAATTGGTTGGTTGGACCTTTCGCACCGCAGATAACAGAGAAAGGGGAATGAAAGTGCCACACAACCCCAAATTAAAGCCTTTTCTGGATGAGAAAGATTAATAAATGCAGTAATATGTCATATTGTAAATCACATTTCAAAATTTTAACTGGTGTTATTACGCTTGCACAGATACGCTATACAGATATCACTTCATCAGACTATTTAAATTTCTGTGTAAAGTACAAACGCTTTTGCTGTGTAGCATTTAACCTCTGTGGCATTTAACGAAAACTGAGTACTTGTATTCTCATAATAAAAGCTAACACAATACTTCATAGTTTCAGATTGTGTTATTTATAATTCTCTTATCATAGCTCCTGTAAAAGAGATTTGGTGTTTATGTAACATGCAAAATAAATGGCTTATTAATCAAATAAAATACTTTGTCAACACATTGATATTTTTTGCTTCCAAAAGAACACATTAACGCATTTGGAAGACACTATATCCAAAGCTGTGTATTCAAACTATACATTTTATTAGTACATGAATTCTCGGTGATTTGAACCCATTGTCTTGGCATGGTTGTAGTATAAAATATTATGCATGTCATTAAACAACTATAATTGCAAAAAGGTGCAAAAAAGCTGAAGGTAAGATTTTTACAATAAACACTGCTGTAAATATCCCCAAACTAAGCAAAGAACTGCCTCAAGCGTCTGCGGTGTGCGTGGTTCTGTGCAACACGCTTCATCCAAACAAGTGGAAAAACAACAGCACGCAACTGTAACGTTTACACAGCTGTTGTATTAAAACAACACACGAGTTCTTCAGCAAATACACAACAGTTATCGCTTTACACAGCTGAGTGCTTTACGGAGCGGAAAGGATCCGAGGATGGCGAAAGCGTGAATTGTTACGGGTGACGTCACGCCCGTTGTTTCGCATGACGCTGAGCAAGCAGGCCGCACGCGCGCTGAAGGATCGTATCCTGTCCGGTTTTTGTGGATCAAGGTCGTCGATTTCTCTTCCATCACACCGAAATACGGGTAAATATTCGAGTCATCGAGGGTTTTAATACACCCCAAGGTTTCGTGGGACGGTCTCGGGGTCCCAGCTGTCCGTTTAGTTTGCGTGCCATCACGTCAGCTAGCCGTTAGCCGAGCTAGCGCGTTAGACTGGCTAGTTGAATATCGTGAGCAAAACGACTTTAATCGAGTTAGCGACGTTAACACGTCCATTTGTAGGTAATGTTAAGTACTTTTGAAGATAAAATGTATCTTTTGGGGTCGTTTTGATGTTGACACCGCTTCGGTTTTATGTCCGTCGTTATACTCGGGTCAAAGGCAAAATGTTTTCTTGTTTTGCGGAGCGGCTCTTAGTTGATATACCCCGAATAACCTCCAAGATAACCGTGTTTACTTATTTATGATTATTTTGTCGTTTAGGCAGTTGTGATAAACTTCTTTATTCCCGTATTAAAGGGTGTATTTTCAAATATCAGCAAACTGTTGCCGGATTGCATCCGTCATTTGATCACCTGGTTGTTTAGGTTTCAGTAACCTGGATGATCTGTTTGTTTGAAACACTATCGTTTCTTTTCATACATCATACTGTCGACCTCGCACATGGCTTTAGCAGAGTCATCAAAAAGAAACCAAAAGGGTTTAAAGTTTAGTTTTTGTTCTCGTTCAGCCCAACGAGAGTTCAGCAACAATAAACCGCTGCACCTAACGGGAGTTTAGCATTAAACAGCTGCACCTAAAAGCAAACGTTTATCATATGCAGTTTTGATATTTCAATTGTCTCATTTTTCTTACTTAGATGGTTTTGTTTACTTGATATGTAGAGACATGGTACAAATCAATCAGCCATTTCGGCGACAGGGTAAACACACAAGTCTGTGTTTCCAAAGGTTA
>JAZGTK010013579.1:0-14241 GCA_036877625.1 Ambastaia sidthimunki | reverse complement strand
GTTGTGTGTTTGTGTGTAGGTCTCATTGGTTGTGAATGTGGCCAGTGAGTGTGGATACACTGATGAACACTACAGAGATCTTCAACAGCTGCAGAAAGACTTTGGGCCTTTCCATTTTAATGTGCTGGCTTTCCCCTGTAACCAGTTCGGCCAGCAGGAATCTGGCAGCGATAAAGAGATCGACAGTTTTGTGAGGACAGTCTATGGGGTTTCTTTTCCCATATTCAGCAAGATTGCTGTGGTTGGAATAGGGGCTAATAATGTTTACAAATACCTTGCGGGTAAGTAGAACACTGGAGTTACAATAGGTTTGATAATAAACCATGCAAATGTTAATGTCAGTGTGACTTTACAGACTTAAGCCTGACTTAAGTACTTAAACTTCACTTATTTATGTAGCTGGTGTCTTTTGGGTAGATGTATGTCAGTTTAGTGCCTGTATAAAGTCAGTTTCCCTCAAGTTCATATGGGTGTCCTATTAAGGTAACAACAAGTGTAATCTGTCTATTTATGATCCACAAACATTTGACAACCAGAAAGTGTTCAAATATTTTGTTTTTAGTAGGATCAGGGTATTGTTTCATGCTTTAATAATTCACCCAAGTGTGTTTTAGGTGTCCAAATAGCTTTTAACATCACATTTATCACCTACATGTGAATTAATCCTTAATAATGTCTGTGGATCTGTCTATATAATCAGTTGTATTTATATATTTAATTAGTTTGATCTGTTGCATCAACCATCTGATTATGTGCAGTGTGTCATTTTTATATTATGTGTGATAGAAGAATTTAATTTTTGAATTTACGTTTACATTTATACATTTGGCAGATGCTTTTATCCAAAGCAACATACAGTGAATTCAAGGTATACACTTTTTTTAATCAGTACTTGTATTTCCTGGGATCGAACCCACAACCTTTGTGCTGCTAACCCAATGCTCTACAGGAACAGTTACAATCTGAGTGTTTGTTTATGTTTGTTTGTTTTGTCTTGTTCTGCTTTCAGGTGCCTCAGGAAAAGAACCAAACTGGAACTTTTGGAAGTACCTCATTGACACTGATGGTAAAGTGGTTAACGCCTGGGGTCCTGACGTCTCTGTCAAAGAAATCCGTCCTCTGATAGTGGATATGGTTCGGAAACTTATCATCAAGAGGAAAGAGGAGCTTTAGTCTGTCAATTTTGTTTCAGAGAAACTCTGAAAGCTGTCAACACTCAGACCTCAGACATAGATTTATTGAAAGTGACAGATGCTTATTTAAGCCTGTTTTAAAGCACAAAATGATGTGAGATTACTTCACTTAAATGATCTGAGAATGTGCATAAACCTTTTCCCAGGTTCGCTTGATCTTTTTTTACAGTTTTTATGTTTGAATAGAAAAGCACAGAGGAACAAAGCAATGAAAAACCACTTTTATTAATAAACCAAAAAAGCCACTTGCTTATGCTCTGACATTATTGACATATTAAAAAACATGCACTCAATGTCTAACAGAAAATCATAACCGTTTACAAAATATGAGTTAAATGTTTGTTTTATATTTCTGTTTTGATTGTTGCTGTTGTGACCCATAATTGTGACAATGCAATCTGTCTCTTAAACCATTATAATTCAATTAAATTTATCATTAAACGTTTTATTACATTTATTCTTTCATTCCTTAGCAAGAGCAGCAAAATAATGCATCAAATAAATTGTTCAAGAAAATAACAATCAATAAAATCAAGAAAATAAAATCAAGAAAATAACATAAGACACATTATCACAAGACACAATACAGTATGCTAATCAAATTATTTAAATGATTCAAATTATACAATTTTATATCAATTATACAATTATATATCAAATTATTCTGACATCTGACTTTTCTGTTTATTTTTTATGGTACTGACTGTTTCATTTTCAGAAATCAAAATCCTCTTAATTAACCTCATGGCGTCCTAGTTGCACATGACGTTCTTCAGAGTTAATAAAAGTCTTTTTAAATTAGAAATAACTTGAATTTATTGATTTTGGAAATTAGATCAAATTAAATTTAAAGGTAAAGGTGCCAGCTGTCTTTTATATTACAGAGTAGATAAATAAGACAGATCAGCGTGTCTATCTTAGGTGTGCTTTGTGTTTTTTACTTTCTCTAATACAGATGACTCTTAATTTGTTATAATGAAGAGTTGGTAACCGCTGCTCCAATATTTACCATCAGTTGCTCGTGTGCGTTACTTATAGACTGAATTTATAAGCCTGTAGACCTTATAGACACATATGGTCGACCTGTTCTAGTGTATGATCTATACATCAGGTCTGAGTCGTCATTTGTTCGCATCATTAATGATCTTATATGGATGGATACTGTTCACAATGTATGGATTTATTATATATGGTATCCTTTAGTATTCTTTATGCCCTTTAGATGGCAGCAAAACATCAAGAAGTTGCTTATTAGCTTTCTGTACCTGTATGCAGGTATTTCTGTAGTGACTACATCGTTGTTTTGTTGACTGCAGAAGTATTTTACAAAGCGATCAATTTAACTCTTAACTTCAACAGCTTTGTTATGGTAAACATGTTAGATTTTGGTAATCAAACATGTTTGTTTACAATTAATACAAATGCAATGTAAAGTCACAAACATGAATATATTTCCACGGGACGGACTAGACAACAAATTAGGTAATTTGTTAGTTAAAATTAATTAACGTAATTAAAAGAAACGTGCTTATCAGTAAAAAGGAAACTTGCATTGCATTTCAATGGTGTCCTGCGCTTCATGTATTCAACAGGCTCATAAACGCTCAGCTTAACTTCACAGTATCAGGCATGTGGTTTGTGCTCATCTGTTTTATATGTTACCGATGAACAGCCTGAGCATTCGCAGTTTGATCTGTATGTGAGAGTGTTGTCTGGTACTGGGACATGTATATACACGCGTTAATGTTATTTTTACTGCTTGAGAAGGTCTGTTTATCGTTGGGTCTCCGAGCTCTGCAACCTTTCATGTAAGTAAGAAAGAGAAATGTGATAGTATTTATTTTTTTTTGGTTGTTTTAATTATATATACTGCATTGTCTTGCATAATTTTAAGGAGTAAATTAAAAGTGTTACTTAATGTACAATATTAATAAAGCAATAGTATAAAAGTATGCAAAAACTAAAAGAGTATATTTGCAATTATATGATAGTCTAATGTTAGTTAAATATTTAAAATACAGTTAAAATATTATTAATACTATAATGCACGTTTTTAATGTTTGTGATGTAAAATAGCCATTAGAAACCTAAAACAGAACATGATTCTTTCAGTTTTCTTTTGTTCAGGCCAAATGTTTGTCCAGAACAGGAGACAGTCATCACAGTTGAGAAACAGCCGTGTTTAAAGGCTTTTACACGTATGATAAAAGTTTGGAGGCAAAGCTGCACAGGTCACACTTGGTGTTTGCGCTATGAGGGGAGGTATGTATTCATTTGATTAATGAATTGATTGGTTAATTAATAAACAAGCTAATTGAATGTCTGCTTGAACAATTAAACACCTTAGTCCTAAAAGTTAAGCATTATATAGTTTCTCAAAATCTCACTATTTAGTACATTTCTTTATTTGGCAGATGCTTTTATCCAAATTGTCTTACAGTGCTTGTTGTACATTTTATCAATACGTGTTTCCTGGGATTCGAACCCACAAACGGTTGTATTTAGATCTTTATTTTGCATAATGCATCCTCTTAAAAAAATCATAGCTACTGTATCAAGGGTGCAGTTTCCCCCTTTTTACACCTTAGATGTTTTGTCATTGATTTCAGCAACTTTTGTAAGTTTGCATGCACGAAACATGCAGTAGCTCTACAAACAGAGTTTTCTCTGTCTGGGGACAGATAGTCAGAGCCGCTGTCAATAGTCCATTTACCCAAACAGCCATTTCTCATTGACACGCCTTTCAGAGCTAGCCAGCGTCTAGCCTCTTTTGAGAACGGGCAGAGGGCTAGAGAAAGACAGCGGTTGGAAACTGATCCTTTTGTTGAGAGATGCTGGTTATTAAGGTTCTCAGATGCTTCAGGAATCAAAAGGAATCTCAAGGCTCTCAAAGCCATTGACCCCCTTCGCAATTATGGAAGATTGTTGAATAGGCTGCATGAATAAGGCACTGAACCTGCTAAGTGTTGCCATTGCACGGACAAATGCTAAACTAATTGGGTTTTAGGGTCATTAGGTTTTTTACTGTTTAATACTGTATGTACTGTACTGTGAAAAACATTAGCTTGTGTAATAGTGGCTCTGTGCCAATTGCTTGAATTTGCTTGTATTACAGTAAACCAATCATCTTATGTCTTTGTAGGACTGCCTACTACATAGGCTACAAACAAGTCTACAGACAAAACCTCAAGACTACATACAAATGCTGTCCTGGATGGTCTCAGCTCAGTGGAGAGACAGGCTGCCTCTATCGTAAGTGTTTTAAAGTCAGTTGTAATGACACATCCAAATAAAATGGAATAATCGGCCCTGAGATGAAAGTGATGGAGTGATATTGATCTTGGAGAACACAAACACACAGGCACCGATTAAATTCTTTATTGAAGGATTGTGGAGTGCAAGACTGTCTTAGATTATGATGAATTACATTCCTGTACTTTCATACATCCCAGTGAAAGGGATTCTGGTTTTGTTGATTCTGGCTATTGTCAATCACATACATAAACTTTTCATTAGATGCTTGTTTCTGGGAGCAGAAATATTCCAATAGAGTCTGTTTTGTCAGGATAGTACAAGATCACTGATGTATCACAATTTAACTTAAATAGCTCAATGTACTGTAGCTCATCCTGTTGAGATCTGCTCGTAACCTGGCCATCAGATCAGTGAAGAACTGCTTCAGATCTGCCCATCGTCTGCTAGAAATAAACAATCAACAGTTGTAGCTCTGAAATATGTGTGTTTTAAACTGAATAAAGTACAGTATGCAATATTATGTCATGCAAAACTCTTTAACCTTATTTGCTACAGTTTATTGCCCTATTTCTAAATAATCAATAACTGTGTGAATGTTTGCACAACCTGAGAGCATTGCTTTGTTGAGTTTGTGTAGCTTTGAGACTGTATATTTAGGACCTTTTAGCAGCAAATGAGGAACCAATAAGGTTCTTGCAAGAATACAGAAATGGATTCTGTGAAAATGTAATTATTTTATATTTCTTTGTCTCTAGCAAATGGTGTGGTGTGTGCTTTAATGGGGGTATGTGTACAAAAAAATGGCATCATGGCAAATTACTTGTGCTTTTAACTAAAGATATATAAGATTCTATACATTCTATTTTATTAAGAATGCTGATGCACTCAATGAATATCAGTTATGTAATGTATCAGTTATGTAATGGTGTCACTGTCATGACAGCGCTCAAATGAAAGACTTTTCCTTCCCTCTTTTGTTACTGCTCAGTGAAAAGTTTCCTGTCAGTATGTTATACTGTATCTGTGTTGTGTACAGAAATGTCAAAATCATATTGTAAATCTAATTCTGACATTTACACGACACAGATGTTTATAATATATTCTATATATTTGATATATAAGTTCAAATAGAATCCACAGATTACCATACCTAATAGAAAATGTCTGTTTGTGGAAAGTGCTATATATCGCTTATCATATGCTGTCATTTTTAAAAGCTACTACCAGGACTTTAAAATGCAATAGAGTTTTGTATTTAGTCCAGTATCCTGTTTCTGAGATTCAATGTGCTATGATGCACCTGTTGAATGTATGTTGCCTTTCCAAATTGTGTCCTTTATTTTTGCACCCACTGGGCTTCTCAGTCAATACATTCTGCTTTACTCATTTGGTCATTGGAACTTGCATTGGAACTTGCATTGCTTTCCAGTAGAATGGCCTCCAGGTGCATCACTAGGACACAAACACTTTGAGGTTAAAGCAGGGCTGATCGTGCAGTTAAATCTCTCCTTACACAGCAGGCTCAGTGTTCCCTTATGGCTCTTCTGTGAAAGTGTGTGAGAATAAAGTTCTGGAACGGAGTCAGGACTCTCTGTGAAGTGACTTTGATTTAGAGCAGGTCTCTGGAGGGTTCATAGGTCCTTCTGCACAGCTGCATTGTCTGTGTGGGTGGGAAAATCTAGCAGGTTACCAAAGGACCTGCTGCAGAAACCGTTAGAGGGGATAACATACAGCCTGCTGTGTCCCAGAGCCCACGGACAACTCTAGGACAACCCTAAAAAATATTGTGTAGACTCAACAACAGAAAGTAATGCAACAGTTTGCATCTTTTTTTGAGTTTCGACAACTTGTAATAAGATTAAATTCAGTCATCAAACTACTGACCATTTTTTTGGTCAAAGCAATCTTATTTAACACTTTAAAGTAGTGTTTATGCTACAGATTAAGGTATTAAATACAGTATTAAGTTAAGTTTAGTTGCTCCACGTTTTTGATGCATACACTAAAAAAATGATGTTTAAAAAAAATAAAGTCCCAGTTCTTATGTTAGACAAGTGCTTAATCCAGATGTATGCTGCTTTTGTGTCTATTCTTGTTCGTATGTCTTAAAGAACATCTTGGGAATTGTTTTCTTCAATTGGTTGTACAACAAAAGCTCTTTATCTTAAAAGCAATAGTATTTTTCTTGGTCTGGTGTTTTATCATTGTAGTTGGTTAGAATTGTTTCCATATGTTATAATTTATAACAACATAAGGCAAGACCTTTCTGAGGTATGTAAATGGATTGTCAAGTTTTGGAAGATTTTCAGAACTACTTCAAAGCATGTTTTGACTCGACACGCAGTTGGTTTAAGCACCATGATACCAGTCACCGAATTCAGCAGTGACTCCTTAACCTTTATAACCTTTAAAGAACTTTTAACAATAAGCACAATCGTAAGAACGTTTCCAGAACATTTCCTTTAAGTAACAAAAAGGTTTTTTTGAAAGTTGTAAGAACGTTCAAAACTTCTTTAGATGTTGTGTTAACATTATTGCTTATATATTGCTTATTGATTATAAGAATACATTTTTTAATTCTGTAACATTTTAAAAATGTTCTACTAACAACTAAAGGATAAATTTTTTGATATATGATACATAATGGTAAAAATGTTTCTGCAATAACTTTTTAATAACTTCAAGAGAACTTTTAGAGAATGTTTTCCAATGTTTTGAGAACGCTCCCTGTAGCTATTAATGTACATTTTTGCTTTTTGTTTTTTTATTTTCAGTATCTTCCCTTGAGCCTTAAGTCAATTGCATGACTGTTCTGATCCACGAGTGCTCTGTAGGTGCTAGAGAATCAGGCTGGGATGGAATTTGAAGAAAACTATGGAAGGTTCACATTTACAAACCTTATCTGGAAAAAAATTCCTCAAACCAAAGAGAAAGACACATTGCAGAATATGGCAGAGAAGATAAAAAAAGAGTATTGGGAACTCATCCATCAGACACAACATGCCAAGTGTTACAGAGGTCAAAGAAAATTGGCGGAGTAGACAGTAAGACTGAATGCTGTACTTTAAGGGTGAGCGGACCACTGCCGTAGCCCACCCCAAACTGTGGGACAGTCTTCTACTCTCTATTAGATTCATTTTGACTGAATCACCTTTTAAAGCAAAACTAAGAACCTTTGAGAATCTCTTTAAAGAAGGCTTATAATATTTGAGTCAAATGGGGGCTGTCTGTTTGTGTGTCTGTATCCTATTGTAATATATTGTTTTTATATAAAGGTTTTTTTCTCTTTCGAATGATATTGTTCAGCACAACGGTCCACTATTGTTGTTTAATTGTGTTTTATAAATAAACTAAATCTAAATTATATTAATACTTTATTTTCTCTTCTTACATCATCTGTTTGCTTGATTACGAGACTCTACTGAGCTTGTGTTTAAACTTACTTTTTAGTGAATCCAATGAATAAATTGTTGTTTTGCACGGGATAAATAGTATAGCATAAAAGCATAACAGTGAAACCCTGTCTGTGTTTATATCCATTTTCTTTAGGTCTTGTGTAACCAGACACATCATGCTCTTTGCTCCTTTGAGTACCATGAATTAGATTAAAAGAGGGATGCGTCTGATTTATTCTTGCCCGAGGTGTCTGGTGTACGATTGATGTGGTGCCCTCAAGGGGGGTCACTATAGGAGGATGCACTGGAAAATGTCGTACAACCTTAAACTGCTAGCTGGAATACCTGCCACTGTATTATTGTAAAGAGTACCTGTCTTCCAAGATTAACTCTGTTGTATAAAGATCAACGGTTTTCTACACTTTTTGGCTCTGTTAGCCTTAGTTGTCACTTTGTGGCTGTCAGTGATGAGAGCTTTATCAGTAGCTACACAAACACCCTGTAGGCACCCTGTCATGTCTGAGAGAGGTGGCCATCACCCCGGCTTCCTGAGCCTCTTCAGTGTGCCTCATTTATCTCTGTTAGCCGCAGCTCCCACTCTAAACATTTAGATAAGACCAGGACAGAGAACTGACAGAGAAATAATCAAAGGAAATATAATTAGATATGTAATGGCTCAGTCCAACTGTAGCCAAACACGTTTTGCTGTGCTGTGCTGTTGTAAATGCCAGCGGAGGCATTTTTTGGGTCATTAAACTGATAATGACTCAATGAATCTCAGATGTGCGATTAAGCAAATTGTCATTTTATCACTATGGAAAGAGACTTTTTAAGTTTTCCAGCCACTGGAAAAAGCAACAGAAGTGATTTCAGTGGAAAATGGGCTAGTGTTTCCTTCAGAAAACAGGGCTGGTTCACAAAATGAAGGATCTGAGGTCAAAGGGCATGCAGGCACAGAGGAGGCTGGAGCACTGATGATCGCCTGCGGGCAGAACTTTCAAAAAACGTTCCAAACAGGAATTTTATTGGGCAGATTCTGTTTGCATGTATTGGTATTGTGTTTTCTGTTCCACAAAAAAGTATTCTTGCTCTCACATTTCCTCAGAAGTGTTTGCGTCTATAGAGTAGGGCTGTCAGTTTAAGGTAGTTATAATGACAATTGTAATTCCATAACATCAGTGTCATCAGTGCAATTCACACTAATGTTGTCTTAATGTTTAGCAAATGTTTATGGCTGTCAGGGGTGGACTTGATACTTTTGTAACACTTATTTTAATAATAAAATATATTAAAACTTTAATGGCGATATTCTGACCTAACAAAAAATGAGATAAGATTATGTCAAATTAATACATTATATATGAGTTATATAGGCTTCTGGGTATTTGATGGGGCTCCTTGATTCACTAGGGCCCTAAGCAGCTGCTTACCTAGTTTTAAACTAGGGCCTAATTTACCTTGATGGCTGTTCGCACTGAATGCATTCTTGCACACAAAACACAAAGCTTAATAAAATAAAAATGTGCATTTAATTCATATAAATTACATATGTGACACAACATGATGTTTGAACAGACGCTCTCTGAAAGATTTCTCATCAGTCTCATCAGTTTTCTCAAAGATTTTCTGATCAGTTTTGCTGAGTGTTCCTGTAGCTCAACTGGTAAAGCATTGTGTTAGCAGTGCAAAGGTTGTGGGTTCGATCCCAGGGAACACAAGTACTGATCAAAAATGTATATCTTGAATTCACTGTAAGTCAGCATCTGCCAAATCAATAAATGTAAAAATGTAAATTAATCAATACATCATGTAATTTATCTGGTATAAATTGTGAATTGGAGGACAGCTGTATTTGATGGTTCTTGCGTGTCTGGTGGCAATGGTTTTTGTCTGAGCCAGTAGCTACAAAAAATGCAGTGACGAAATAGGTTAGATAAAGCAGGACATACTTCAGCAATTGCCATATCGCAGGGCTTCTGATAGAAGACAAACAGTGGCCATGCATTCACATTCCTAGATAAATGTTATGCCCCTGACATATTCCATAACCCCCACAAATAGTTACAGATGTACAGTGTGTGAGTGCATTAGCAGAACCAGGCATGAGGTTTCTTCCGTGTGTTTTTTAAAATGCCTGATGCATTAAAACGAATGGATGGTAAGAACTTATTTATGGTCAGATGTTTTCTAGTAATCTTTCTGTGCTGTTTATTGTAAACTTGAATGTGTCCCATCTGCTTTTGAACTTCACTGATACCTCACACTTTACAAAGCAGATTTTGTAGTTCATTCGCAGACTCTGTGTGTGAGCGATATGCTAGCAGTAGCAGGTGCTGTATTTTAGCATGGACAACCAACAGGGACTCATATATAAGCTTTACATTAAAACCATGCAGGGCAAGGTGACACAGCTATAAATATTGATCCACAGCAGTACAGTGTTTAGTTGTGTCTCCTCTTGTCTTCCTGAGATAGATGCCCAAAGGATAAGGATGTATGTTTAAATTACTTAAATGACTTATTTAATTGAGATTGTAATGCATTTAATGTTGTGATTTATTTTTCTTTCAATACTCTGAGTAAGTAATGCTGGGCTAATGGCTGTGAAATAATTTCTTTAAGGCAACAGAATGTTTATACATGTATATTGTACATAAATATTCAATCTCTAGTCCATTGGCAGCTTGTATTTGCGTCTTTTGCTCACAATGCATGTTGCAAATGTATCTATACATTACAAACTTTTTACTTAAACACATTGTCAGATTGTAGGTATCTCACTTGTTTAATAAATCTTTCTATATAGTTTATATAGTTAAAATGTTTAGCCAATGTTAATGTCATCACAGGAGACAATAAGGTAACTAAACTTTATGTCTGGACTATGTTGCCTTTTCTAACATACTTCCACTCTGATAAGACCTGAACATGTTGTATCTATTATACGTTTCTGCATTGTGTCTGGCAGCCGTTCAACCTTATGACAACCTGTTGAAACAAATGCATATTAGTTTTATTGTATATACACATACAACAACCATAATACTGAAAAGCGACATGGACAGAAAATTCATTTAATACACTTAAAACATGTTTAAAGTAGAATATAGTCTATATTCTATATATATATAAACTATATATAGTATATATATATATATATATATATATATATATATAGTCTATATATAGTCTCTATATAGTTCTATAGCTGTAACCTGTAAAAAAATGGTTTCTTCTTAGCTTCGTATTTCAGAATGTGGCTGTTGTCTCTGTCATGGTCATTAGCTCGGAAGTCACTTAGCTGTAAGAGCAATTGCAGAAGGGAATTAAAGGTTCACATTGCCCAGTAATGGCTTATTAGGAGATCAGCATGTTATGCTGGCACAGAGTTTAGTGAAGAGAGGTTAGAAGTTGTTTCCAGGTGCTGGAGATATGTATCCCGCAGGGTGAAATCTAAAAAAACATCTTTATCACCCGGAAAGAATCATAGATGTTGCCAAGACATTTCATATTGATTTATCAGTGTTGTTCCTTATGGGGTTCTAAAGTATTTCAACGCAGGTATTAAATTACCAGATAAGAGTTTATGAGGAGAACATCTTATTTAAGTAAACAGCATGTTCAGTCGACCAGTACGTTGTAACATCTTCATTAAATCTTTACAGTCGTGATATATGATAAGCTTATTTAGTGTGCCGTACATTGAGCCAAAGCCACTGCTGGCATCACGTTACATATATAATACTGATCTCATTAAGTCTAATCAGTGCTGCTATGTGCCTGTGTTTCACGGAAACCAAACCACAGCACAAACTGCATCATTTAATATTTATTTTCAACACAGCTGCCAGCTCAGTGAGGGCATAGACACTCATCTTTCAGTTTATATTCATGTTTGGATCTGGCTATTTTCCTTGTACAGTAGATCATAATATTAAAACAGAGGGACACAGTTGATTAGCTGATATTGTTATTTCAGTACATGTTTTCCACCCTGGGGTACCTGAGTCAGTTCCTTCTTTCTTTCTTTCTTTCTTTCTTTCTTTCTTTTTTTTTCTTTCTTTCTTTCTTTCTTTCTTTCTTACGTCTGTCCGTCCGTCCATCCATCCTTCTTTCTTTCTTTCCATCTTTTTTCCTTCTATCTATCTATCTTTCTTTCTTTCTATCGTTCTTTTTCCTTCTTTCTTTCTATCGTTCTTTTTCCTTCTTTCTTTCTATCGTTCTTTCTTTTTTCCTTCTTTCTTTCTGTCTTTCTTTCTTTTTTCCTTCTTTCTGTCTTTCTTTCACATCATTCATTTCTCTAGAAAAGCACACTGTGATTAATCTAGAAAAGTATCTACCATTGAACCTACTGCGTTAAGAAATGAGTTTTAGTATGTTTAGTGGTTTCTCTCTCTGGTGCTGCATGCGCTGACATTAATACAGTTTTTTCATAGCATACTAGCAAACATGAAATCCAGTGTCAGGCTGGATTAGTTCCAGACATTGTGTGTAGCACGAGCTGCGTCCAGTCCAGGCCACTCATTTGGTGTACGCCAGACTCTTAATCTAAGGGGTTAAATCTAAGTCCTAAAGGTATGTAGGTAAAAATCCGTTTTGCTGATTATACTCCAAGAAATATTAAAGAGAAATAATAGCCATTTCCATTTGAAATATCCTTATATAGTATGAACTTCCTCTCTGGACAGTTCCACAGGTTCACAAGAGAGATTTGTCTTTATTGTTGCCAGCACACCTGTGTTCTCCTCTTACTGTCCTGACAGGGACATCCTCTCTACTGACAGAATACGATACCCTAAAGCCCCCCTAAACTCTTGCAGTCATTCATCTATTGACTTTCTTTCTTGAATATGAATGAACTGAATACAGATAAAATTGTCATTACTACACTAAGAGCAAACATTGAGGTACAAATTAAAGATCTCTCATTGTTTACTCCTCGTCATGTCTTTCAAAACCTGTCTGTTATTTCTCTGGAGCACACAAAGGTAAATAATGACAGAATTGTGATTTTGGGTGAACTTTTCCTGTAATACACAAAAATAATACCGTGTTGTTTTCACTAATATGAAAAATACAAACAGTAATATTCTGTGATGTCCTTTAAAAAACAGAAATGTGCAAATGTTGCCCTCTAGCGGGAGAAATGTGCACAAGGTTTATTGTTTTAAAATTATAGTTTATGGAAGTCATTTTTAAAAAGACAAGTAACTTGAATCTAAAGATTTAGGAATTCAAGTCAAACCTAAGTTGAAAGAGAAGAAGAGCAATCTGTTTTCTGATTTTCTTTTATTTGAAGGATGCTTTGTGTCTGTCTCAGATGACTCTTCATTAGTTAATATTGAATACTTATGTTACAGAAACATGCTGTTTAGCGCTGATGTCTGTTCCAGCTAAATCATGCAAATACCAGACAAATTACCCATAACAGGGTCAGACCCATTATTAATGCCCAATGAAGTGTTCAGTGTAGTAAAATGCTTTAAATCCCCACCTTTCATTTTATTCCAAGAAATCTTTAGAGCAGCGGTTTTAGTGCCACACAAAATAAAACAAAGCTGAACTTTCATTAATAAAGATGTTGGTAGAATAATCTTACAGTAGGCCTTTAACAAGTTATAAAGCTTAAAGACTAAAGTCGTCCAGTGAGTTTTTCAAGAAGAATGAGTTTTATTTCAGGAAATGTTGATTGATTCTTCTTGAGTTAATGTGTAATCCTGTTGCAGGTGTGGATGGTCAGGGTGAATCCAGAATTTGAGTCCAAATTAAGGAGCAAATATCCTGCTTGGGTCACTGTGTCATGGCTCCACAACTGTAATTTTAAACCCCAACCGGGTATCAGAATGGCCTTCAGGGTGTGCACAGAGCATGAGTCTTTGTTCTTCCTGTACTGTAGAATATAAAGACAAAAGGCCTCCATCTGTTCATGGTTATCCGAAGCTTGCTAAAGCTCCATCAGTATAGCAGTTATCTGTTATCAGTGTGCTTAGCAGAGAATGTGATGTCTTGGCCATTTTTTAAAGGGACTTTACAATAGAGAAGTTCAGTTTAAAGGGAAGCTACACCTAGATGTGCACAGAAGGACTTTGAAGTTTGTGTGTCACACTGTAAATCACATTATTTCATCTTTCAGTGCCAGGAAAGCTATGGAGCTGCCGTATATTATTTAAACAATGACCTACTGTAGATGTTTGAGTCTCCTTCAGGAGGTTGGCTGCCAAGTTCCTCTGTGGTGGATTTGTGTGCATTCTGATTATTTCCAGCTAAATTAAATTAGTTTTACTCTATAGTGCCCAGCTAACAATTTTAGGTTGTAAGAATGTTTTCGTAATGTTCCTATTAGGCAGCAAAAACATTAAAAACCATATTTTGAAAGTTTTAAGAAAGTTCAAAATGTC
>JAZGTK010013578.1:0-14241 GCA_036877625.1 Ambastaia sidthimunki | reverse complement strand
ATTGTACTTGCAAAACATTTACCCTATGTTAGTTTAGTCAATACAAACCAATAAAACAAAACTGATGACATATGTACTGTATTACACGCCATGAAATAACAGCATGAATCCAATTTTGGTCTCTGCCGTTTTTTCTCATGCCAAAAGCTTATGTTCAGGAAGAGTCAGACCCCAAATCAACACTTGAACTTTTGTGATGTCTTCTTCAGTTAAAGCCTCAATTATGCTCATGCATAACAGTAGCAGCTGGTATGGAGGCATTACACTACAGTAGTCACACCACAAGCCTTTCAGATCTCATTTATTCAGTCATCATTTACAGATACAGATATCGTGCCCACCCCCCGACACCAATGCATCTCCTGCCACTCTCAGTCTTGGATGGTACAAAGCTACATATGCTGATATTGGGCTGGATTCAAAAGAAGTTTGCATGTAATCTACATATGAATTGCTGTCCATGACCATGAACAGATGAGTCCCTGTGAACTTCTCCATCCATACATCTTTCCACAGCAATAAAAAGCCCATATGTGGGTTTGATGAATGTTCCTGAACATCATCTTTGCATGTTGGAGATAATCAAATTCATGAGAAACCGTGTGACTATAAACTCTGATGCCCACAAGCTTTACGGTAAGTAATAAACCAATGATGGATTGTTCCTCGGCGAGTTCTTGTGCTCAGATATGCATGAGACAGTGTTGCTGACAGATGTTACTGAACCTTCATGTGCTGTTTAATGTAAAGTCTATTTTTGCCTATTTTTTTCTAATAAATACAGCTTATCACGAACTGCAGATGGGTCCGTTTCATTCATACCAGGGTGAGTTTATACTTAAAAGACTATTTTAATTTGCATCTTGCTTAAAATGTATTTCTGCAAAGTTTAGCAAAACCGTGCTAAAGAATCTCAGCCTAATATCGAGGTACTGTAGGAGTGAATGTTCATTTGGTGGGGGTTAAATGGGGTCCTCTTAAAATGGCCGGGCTCACTGACTCATTAACTCATTACATAACTGCTGGTACAGAATATGTGACTTTCATCTGACGTACAGAAATGTCTGAGGGGTGTATTAATAAACTAACTGACCTTTAGATTTACAGCCTCATCAGCATAATAGATAACCATAAAAATGACCCAATTACAGACATTGGTAATCAGGGTGTAAAGACCCCGGTTTAAAAATGTTAAAACCACCATGCGTACATAATATTAAATGTCTGACATAACTTTTTTATAATCCCCATAAAATCTCACCAGTCTCATATAACAAGCCATTTTTGCTTTCTGAGCATTGTGATGTCACATTGATTAGGCCCCGCCCACAACTGATGGTGATCTCTGCCCTGTCAGCATAGATTCTTGCTACAGCAGCTAGTGACAATGTAAGAATGTCTCAGCTACATAAATGTTTTGTTGGCTATAACAGTGAACGAATTGGGCGTCACACACTGGACACATGCATGAGCTTCTTCAGAACTGCCTACTCTACCGTTAAAACATCACTGCATTAGATAATAACATCAAAGCAAGTGACATCTGCAAGCAAATGATGCTTAAACCTTTATCTAAAGTAACTTTACTTTTCTAATGTGTATTAGTTTTAAACAACTCTCTAGGTAATTTTAGTTGACGCATGATGTCAGTTCTCATCAGGTTCTCCAGCTGCTCTAGCACCTTGAGTAACTGCAAGTGTGGTTCACCACATTAACTAAAGACATGTTCCATTAAGTTTGACAATCAACAGCTAAATACATTTTGGGGCCACTGTGAAACATTGTAACTTGCCTCTTGAGCACCAAATCTTTATCTGCCCCAAACATGTGCACTGCCCACTACACCACAGCAACAATTTTCAGCAATTTTCTCATTTCAGAACTGCAGAAGATCATTCCAGTGTCACAACAACAACAAAAAAATGGAATAAACCTGAACAGTGAAGCTTAACTGAACTCTTACAGGTGTTATGACATCAGCTGACAAAGCAACAGTGCAAAAATTCCCTTCAGCAGGACAATCTGAAACGAGTCAACAATAGAACAGAACACATCTCACCTTTACTTTGAGCCCACATGTATGTGATGGGTGCGTTTCTGATCACAGGCAGCTGCTCCACTCGTTCCAATACTGGTTTTCTGTTATCTAGAATTGAATCCTTGATTGGGCGAACATGCTTTGGCAGGGCTTTGTAGAACCAGGCTCCAGAACGTTTCCACACCTGTGAGGAGAAAGAAAATCGTTATTTTCCCGATTTCATTTGCTGTTGGTACTGACACAGAAAATACACACTTACGGGCCATTAACACAAAACAATTTTCAACAAAAAATGGAACACTGGAAAACATTTTGTCCATTCATGTGCCCAACAGTGGTTCTGGGGATTTCTGAAATGAACTATTTGAAATCAATACCATTATCGTCACCACGTAAACTACAAAAATGGAAATTTGTGAAAATCGTTGTGTCATGCACTTATGTGTTCGTCTGTCTACAGACACTGCCAACTACTGGCCTGGCATGCATAATACATTGCTTTTAGTTGTTTGGGATCCATGCAAACAGGCATCATTTTGACAATGCTGTCATCTGTACACAAAAAAAACGCAAAGGAAAGACCACAAGAACAGATATATCATTTCATTTCACAGCACTGTCCTCTAAGCAAAATAAACAGCCTCTCCAGGCAGAATCCAAAAATTCAAACAACCTCTTCCAAAAACAAACAGTGAAATGCTGTAGAGGTGTTCTGATTGCAGGACACCATGATGCCAGTCACTCTAATGTGTTATTACTGTGAGAAGCTGGTGCTCTGAGGGCCGGCCACTTCTCCAGCCAACAAGACAATTAAGAAATGATGGACAGCAGCCTGTAAAATATCAGGGCTGAAGGAAGCTGCTGGGGCCGTTGGCAGTGACGGTTTCCCAGCTGGACCTGCTCACACACCATCTCCATTTGGACAAGCACTGGCCGCACTAGCGTGCAGAGTTAATCACGTAATAGTTGTCGGCCTTTCATTTTGTTTTGCATTTTTGGTGTGTCATTTCTGGGAGTTTTTGGTAAAGAGTTTCACGTGGGCAGCAAACAAAAGTTTAGCAGAAGCCACAATGCAGGCAGCCACCATTTCTGCCACAGCAATCAGTTCAAAATGAAAAAATACAGTACACTTATAAATTTATACTAACTATAAATAAAGGGCCTGAAAACACATTTTCCCAGAAATGTGTTTTATCAGTGTGAGATAACGTGTAATTTAGAAAAATGGTCCATTTTGCAGGTGGAATGAGTGAATGCAGGGAAATGAAACATGTGGTTTTGCCCTTTATCTGTTACAGTAGCTGATAAGAGCAGGATCATGCTGTGCATTAGTGTCATGTTTGATTTAAAAAAAGAAAGAAAGAGAAATATAAATGAAGTTCCAACACGTTTTAACTTTAGCCTTTTATCCTACAGTATGTCTGTAATTCCCCTTCAGCCCTTGTGCTTTGATCATTTAAAAGCCTTAATGACAGAAGAATAAAAGACTTTAGAATTTACATCCTTCAAATATGCATTAGAGGACTATAGGAGGACAATGTAAATGTCCCAATAGGCCTCCTGTGATAAACAATGGAGTAAAATTGACTTCATCTGATTTTATGTTGCAAATGACTATATAAAAAATGTGGGAGCTGTCAGAGGTGTCAAATGAAACATGTGTCATACATTCCAATGAAAGACTTTCCTTAGGATAAAAGAGAAAGAAGAACCTGTTGGAAAACAGTTTTGCTGTTTCGTTTGCTGTTGTTGGAGGTGGAGAATTTACACACTTCACGTTAAATTTAAATTTAATTTATGATGTCGAACAAGCAGACAACTGTCATACTGTTGTGATGTCACTGGGTGAACTGAACTGTGGATCTTATTTTCCAATGTGGAAGTGGAACTCTGGTACAAAGACAGAAGGGGCCATTTGAGAAACGTGTTTTGTCAAAGTCTATGAAGAACAGCAGAAGGAAAAAATGGGGGAACCATGTGTCCGAGTACAGCGCCATCTAGAGACCCATTGTCTTATACTGCACAGAAACTGAACCTGTGCAGGTTCTGAATCCAGAACTCTCAATGCTGCCTTTAGCAATGCATGCAAACTAGAGGTGTCACAATTTACTGGTGTTTTCAACAACCATGATATTAATAACTATGATTATATTGTGTTAACATTCCACATGTGATAATATTACAAATAATTCGGTGCTAGTTAGTTGTCAGGTGTCAACAGATATTGCGAAATATCATTATCGCAAAATCTTTTGGCCATGGTAATCCTGTAGTAAAAACTGACATTGTGACAACCCTAAAGCAAACACACACACACACTTAGCCTTCCATTTACATAAAATGTTTCCTGTTTAACATTTATATCTCTGACACAAACTGTTCCACAACTGGGTGTCCATCAATATACATATCCACATTCCAGCCTTATTAAAAATATAAAATATGTACACAATAGAATTCATAAAACGCTTTTGCATGCACAGTAACACCTATCTTGACTACTAAACATATTCTTTATTAAATTATCTAAAACTTTGTTTTTTAAATTTGTATCAGGTAAGTAATAGCCTTTGACTGGAATGTCAAAATAGGTACAGTACTGTACACTGTGTAGTTAACTAAGCTTGCCTGTTATATAATTTTGCTGAGATCGAATGTGACAAGGCACACAGACTGTGTTGTGATAGAAAGCACATGGCCTTTTATGGGTAACATATGACATTGTGTTGCTATGACTGTCCAACATTCATTAATGTCCCTGGCTGTAGGAGGGAACCAACTGGCCCACGTCACCCAGCCCAATACTTATAATAAGATCGAGCTTCTCTGACCGAAGTCAGATCTCATTGGCTACAATAACAAATAGGGGTGTGTTTAGTAACAACGTCCTGTCAGATATTAATATTGTAGCTCTGCTCTTTTCATTCAGTAACACTGATCAGAGGCCAGAAGTGTCAAATCATGTAACATTTTATGATGTACCTGATATTCACGCTATTGTCATTTTCAATTACAACGTCTCAATCCTCATTGCACGCTGTGCAGGTTAGAAATTTCTTTATGCATTTGACAGATTTGAAATGATGAATGAAACGAAAGGCAAATCGCACTGAACAATTTCCTCCTGGCATTTTAATTAGCCCTGTGATAGCATCGCTAATTCGAATGGGGGAAGCAGCGTTTCGTGAAATTAGTTTTTGTGGTTGGCGGGCACGCAGCCAATGGTGACCAAAACCTCCGCTTGAGCCCTGTGCTCCAGGACCAATCAACCGGAACATCATCAGGCCACAGAGGACCAGAGCGTGTCAACTGGACGCAGGTTTGCGGTGCAGAGGTTAGGCGCTACGCAATAATACCTTTCCCATTATAGGTCGAGGGTCAGAACAGCTGAGCAACACACTATTAGAGAGGCACTGAAAAGTGTATCAGTTTCCCCCCCCAAGCAAGACATGCAGTTTATTACAGAGGAAATATAGCCACTTATGTGCCTGAGCTTTGAGTGTCTGTGCTGCACCATTACCCCAGTATTGTCAAGAAAGTGTCATACCGTTTAGGCCTCAGGCTCAACTCATGTGGGTGCACATCATAAAGTGGAACTGCCGAGAAGCGTGGACGGCTGTGTTGAAGAACCAACTAAAAACATCTACTATGGAGTAGAGGTCTTCACAGCTCCATCATAACCCAAGGCCTAGGCACACGTACGGGTTCTGGTCCATATTTTAAACAGTAAGCCCGGTCTGGGTCAGGTCCCATTCTATTACATCTAATCACAACTGGTCTGATTAGACCGATTGTGATCAGAGTCAAATTATAAAAGCCTAAAATTCAGGTTGCTACTGCTAACACGCATGTGCAGTCAGGCATGCATCAGGGTGCTAACTGTTTCTATGGAAACCAGAGCTCCTGGAGTGACATGATGACTACAAAATGGTCTCTTTTATGTTAATGGTGTGACTTCTTTTTACTTTCACTTTCTACTGTATAGTCACATGAATAATTTGTCTTGGTGTATCAGAAATCACCATCAGACTCGTCTCAGCACAGATGATAGCAAATTAGCAATGCTAACATAACGGCCCTTGTATAGTTTCCAAAGAGCAAATAGTCAATTATGCACAATAAAAGAAACTGCAAAGTTGCGTTTGTCATTCATAGATCTGTAGGAAGTGAACTTTTGAACCTTAAAAATAGTTGATTAGGAAGTATCCTGGTCAGTTCTGGGTAGCATATTTATGGCATTTTCTCAGTTCTGTACAGGTTCAGGTTTAACAAAATAACAGACGGATCGGTTCCAGGTATCCGTGTCTCTTTACACAAATTTTTGGACCTGTGAAGACCTCTAGTGAAAGTTAAATGTTTTTGTCAGTTATGGTTACCCATAACCGAAAAATGGCCTCTGCATTTAACCCATCACTAGTGAGGAGTGAACACACACTGCAAGTTTAGGTGCCTTGCTCAAGGGCACTTCAGTTGCTACCTGCCGGTACTGGAATCGAACAGGCAACCTACTGATTACAAGCCCAACTCACTAACCAGTAGACCACAACTGCCCCTCTGCTATAGATGACCAAATTTTCTCACAAAAATGTTAAGATTACTTTGTATCAGTTAAATTAATGTAAATGCAACGCATGTCTTCTTTAAGTCAGATCTGCTGACTGCAGTGGCAGGCTCTGAAGTATAGATTCATGTTCATGACTATCATGGAACAAACATTTCAACAAACAACTGGAAAACATTTCCAACACTCCTCCACATAATCAATGTGGACAAATAAGTATGCAGTTTGGTATACAATATTTAAATCAATTCCCAATAAATTATATTTAAAAATATATTATATTTAGTTCAGAATGTATTTTATAGTACATAAGGGTGAATGAAATACATTCACTGTTTTTAACAAGAAGCCACTCCACTGATCTTGGAAATTACATTCCTAGATTAGTCTATGAATAACTGTTAATAATGAGCACAGCATTATTGGACATTTCCATAACAGCCAAGTCCCAAGTGTGAATAAAAATTGTCTTTATTCAGTTGCTATTGGAAGTTTGAACTTTGACAACAGCATGTAAAAGATTTCTTTGAGAAAACCTCCCCTGCTAGCCTGACCTACATTTAAAGTTATACTGACATTTTCTCTTTTGTACAACTCAAAACGAAGCTCAAATATTCAGAAGAACTGAGAAGTGAACTCAAACAAAACTGCTCAGCACTTTTCAAACTCTCTGGCTTTTCCTCTCAGGCACCGACTAATCAAATAAACTAAACTATTTGTTTCACTGGCGTAAAAGATCTCGCCTCTGACCACCATTTATTCCCGGGAGATCCGAGAAGATCAATCCAATCTCACATTCAGTATAGATTTGGACGGTAGGAGTCTGTCCTATCTGTTACCCAGCATGCCTTTAAAACTTGGCAGCTTTATATCTCCAACTGAAGTGATTTTGCCTCATCATATATTACAGAACTAACTGCCGGGCAAAATAATTTGGCTTAGATCAAATTGCTTTCAATGTGTCTTTTTTTAATTTCTCAGTTTCAGCAGTATATTACAACGAGTTCAGAGCAGACAATTATAAACAGCGCAACTGTTATAAAACACCACAACTTTCTGCAAAGCAGTACTTTCTGGCACAACAGAAAGAAAATGTATTAGTTTGAATCAGGGCTAAAATGTCTAAATGCCCAGCAAAACACTGGAGGAAACGGCCCACAGTTCTGCAGTGGTTCTGAAATGTATTTCCTTGAATATACGACAGTCACTTTTTTATCTCTATCTCTATTGTACATTTAGGTACAATATATGTTTTAAAAAACAAAGATGAATTTAAAAGAAATTAACAGATTTGCCATGTATCCTGTACATATAAAAAACAATAACACTACTCACGTAATAATCCAGTAAGAAACCTTCCTTCAAACAAAGTATGTTATATTTTATTAATAAAACTCACAGGCTGCCTGAAATATTGATTTATGTTTTGCAAATGACAGACCTTTATTTCTGTATATTGACCTCTAATCTGTATAATTGACCATCAAGCCAAAATTCTTACGTAGCCTAAATATGTGCTTTAAAAGTTGTTTTAGCTTTACATTTTTTAATCAATGTTCCACGTCCTATAAGTTTTAATTTAGCCATGTACATAAACCCTTTTACTTGGGTGTCAGAAAATAAACTCTGACAGAGTGATAACAGGTTCTTGTGATGTATCTTAAATATATTAATGTTCTCATGAGGAGCTTAGCACATGCTGAATTTCTCTCCAGTGTTGGTACAGTAACTGCTTTCTTATGTTAAAGCATCTGAGGAAACCTGCCTTACAGCTGAGTCTCCTGAGACAGCTTCAGTGGGGCGTCTGTGTTTATTGTGTGTTTAACCTCAGAAAGCAGGAGATGCTCTGACAGTCAGGCTGTGAACACTGACTGTCTCTGATAAACCACAGGTCCTGGGAAAACAGCAGCACATGATCTGATAAACGCACAAGCTCACAGAGCTGATGCTATTTTGCTCTGTGGGTCACATGGTCCTGGAACAACAATCCCATTAAAAAATATTCTAACCTAAACCCTACCCATAACCCTGACTGACCCCTAAAATCAATATAATGGGTTGGAAGAAATGATAAAGATCCTGCCTTAACCTAAATCTAACATTGACCCTTAACCTAATCCTACAATCTGACTGATGTTAACACCTTAACCAAAACAATTAAGCTCGATCGGGGTGGTGATGTAGACCTGAAATAAAACATTTTTTCAATCCGATTCAAAAATGCCTCATGCACATGGGCAGTATAATAAAACTAAAGTGAAACTGAAATGAGTAACATTTGAATAATATCAAGATTTTTATATACTACAATAAGGCCAAAACAATTATTAGCTCATTGGGTGTCATGTCTGTGTCTTTTTCTGCCATTTTGTCATTGGCAGCTTGATGAACACTGTGTGACTGTGCAGAAATTTTGCCAGCAGGGCACAAGCATATTTTGAACTTTAATAGCCAATAGTAACAGCAATGAATTTACTAACATCTGACAGATTCTCTAGACACCCTCACCAGCCCCTTTATTATATATAATAATATTATACCAAATAATAAATGCTTATAGGAGAAAATCAGGCCAACCTACAAATGCCTTTTTACACAGTAGAACTCTCTGTACATTAAGCTTTAATAGAAAGTATTTTAACATTGAACACGGCATGTTTAACCACAAATCAACTCAATGACCCCTTAACAGCCAGCATATGCACTAGCCAATACAAGACACAGGAAGTTGCAGCGATGGATTGACAGCGCAGGAAGTAAAGACTGCATGCCTGACTCCCTGAATTAACATCCTTACTACACCACCAACACAGAATCTGAGTCCTAGTCATGATGCGGAACACAAGGCAATCTGAGACAGCAAGAACTAAAGTCGAACCCTCAGGCTAATACGAGATCTCACTAACAGTCCATCACTGTCCAACTCTCCATTCATTCTGCCTTATCTGTTATTCACTGTTCTCATCACTCAGTATTACCTGCTGGGCTTTAAGTTAGGGAGCGTCTGACAACGCTCATCTGAGGCTAATTGCGGTGTGATTTCTGAAGGTGTTTAAGCTGTGACTAAGGAGAGAGGGATGCTGCAGGGCAGTGTGTTACTTCTGTGACACAGGTGATGAGTTCTGTGAGGTAAATCTGAAAAGCTGCAGTCCAGCTGGTTCGTATTTACAGAAGAAAGTCAAACACTGCTGATTGGGAGGGAGTGGAAGCACTGACAGGCTTTAGATTTTAAAAGAACAGTTCAGACAATAAATTTAACTGTTTAATTTAACTCATCTTCACGTCTTTTCAGGACTGCATGCCATTACGGTCGCTGAAGACGCCAAGACGTGTTCCTGGAACAACATTACTGTAAAAACAGTATCTTTCTGAGCTCAGTGGAAACAATGAGCGCACTAGAGCCCTAACTTACAGAAAAGCAACGTGGGTGTCGGTGGTCACCAAGGCGCGACAACTTACGCAAGCAAGTGTAATATTAAAGCTTAGAGGTTTGCTCAAATTCCTAAACAAATGTTTGAGCAAGCACAGCAACACCGCTAATAATATACAACAGTCACAAATTCCAGAAATCAAATGTAGATAAAGTTGAAGATGTCATAAAACATGAAATGTTAAGACTTAAAAAACAACACTGAATAATAATAATAATAAAAATATGGTGGAGAATGTCTCAATTGCAAACTTAAGAGTGCTCTTCTGACAGGAAGTGTCAAAACTCTCTCCAAATCCAGGAAGAAACCGTCATTTTTGACAACAAGCCTCTATTATCTGCTGTACTTGTGATAAGAGAGAGTTTGCCAGCAGCTGTCTAGCACATGGAGCCTCTATCACAGCAGAATCCCAGACAGCTCTGGGTTAAAAATGGGGCTCATTTTATGCAGAGTGATGCCCAAAAAACTTCACAGATTTGTAGACTTAAAATATGTAGTAAAAATATGCAGATAATTGATTCAATTTTTATTGTCCCATGTCAAGGAAAATCTTGGGAACGGAACATTTAATTTTAAAAATCCAACTCTGCTTTATATTAAAGCCTCAGTCAGAGATAATGACCATGCAATTGAGCTGTGCTTCTAAATTTAACCCTGAATCAGCAGTTAGCTTTTTTTAAAACATACTCAGTGTGATTTAACAAGATAATGTTCAGTGTTTCAGAGCACATTACAGTTCGCCTGAGGTTGGAAAGCTAAATGAGTCTTTCATCTACTGCGTTCTTTGAGGATGACCCTGCACCTCACACACAGACACACACACACACACACACTCACAAAGCCCAATCAACACAGAAAGGTGGCGATTTAATTTCTCCATGAGCTCTAAAGCGAAATGTTGGGCTTCTAAAGACAGATGAGATTTCATTATTAATGTTAGACACCCACATCAACAGTCTGACCACAAACAATATGGCCTGTTTCACCTTACAGTGCAGACTCATTACTTATCTCATTACTGGTGTCGTACCCTTTGTCAACAACCATCATTTTCAGTTTTGTTATACTGCTGCCAAACTTCATCATAAACTAGAAACATTCGCTGGAAAAAACACACCACCAAAAGTTTATTTCTAAAGATCTTAAAAACCTTTTGATCCAAAGACTTGTGCTTGAATGCCTGAAACTCATATTACAAATAATAAATCTTTGAAAGTGAAAGTGACATGTTTTTGTCAGTTGTGGTTAACTCTGTATTTAACCCATCCTTCGTGAGGAGTGAACACACACTGCAAGTCATGAACACACACACACACACACACGTGGAGCAGTGGGCAGCTATCACTGCAGTGCCTGGGGAGCAATCGGGGGTTATGTGCCTTGCTCAAGGGCACTTCAGCAACCTACTGATTACAAGCCCAACTCCTTAACCAGTAGACAACAACTGCCCTCATACATTTATACAATACATTTGTGTTAATGTATTGTATTTATAAAAAGCACTGTTTGAGAAAATAACTTCAGTGTGCAGAGTTGTTATCTAGAGAAAAAAAAGTGTCTAAAACATGAAACGTGTGTGAAATAGTCATAATAAAAATGAGGTGTGTCCAAACCTTCTCTGATACTTTACAAAAAGCATAAAGAGTAAAAAGGACAGACAGTGTGGCTTTACCTCTCTCTGTTCACTGCAGATCTTGCAGAGCCATTGAGATCTCTTCTGACTGCCTGCAGTCTCAATCCCACATTTAGTGCACACCTTCTGCAAAACACACACACCCCACCATCATTAATGCAGGTCAAACAAATGCTTATAAACTAAAACATGCAGGCTAAAATATTTCTGAGAGGGAAGGAATAATAAGTTGTTCATGGTTTGTATGTCTGACATACAGTATAACAAATTAAACTTGACTGTATTTTTAACAAACCAATTCAAAACAGGTAAGACACTCTGTTTGTATGGAAGTATGTAATGAAGTAACATTTTAAAGTTTTGAGGTGTAATAGTGTGTCAGAAGGTAACAATGAGAAATAAATATTTATTTCTTCCTATTATTCAGGTAGCCCCTTAAAAGTCTGCCTTAGTTTAAATGTATTGCGTTAATTTAAAATATAAACATCACAGTTGAAAGCTATTGCTTTGTTTTGGTTGTAAACCGTTTTTCACTCATTGCAAAACTTCTAACACTACACAGCAGACCTACAAATGAAAGACTTAGAAAACAAAGATTCCAAAATCTAAACAAAGGGGCAGAAAATAAAAGCCTTCTAATGTGATACTATTATATTGTAATGAAAACCATGTATCTGGATTGACCACTCACAAACATGCACTGCACTGTTATTAAACTATTTAGATTAACTTGCATTTAATCCATAACATTATGAAACTACATCAACCATCTTTTTAAATGTGTAATATAAACACATCCACCCTGTAATTCTGTTGACTGAGAGAAGAACATTAAATTAAAATAAATCACAACAGGACATGTTAATGTGGATTCAGCTGGCTTGGTTTTTAAAAATCAATTTGTAGGTGAGGGCTTGGATTTAACGCAGTAAGTAATGAAAAGAAACTTTTAATCAGGTTTCATGTTAGAGAACAAGCACTAGACTAAAGTGCCAGCCGTTGGTTTCAGCAGAAGTTCTGTACACTTAAATTGCTTTGAGTGAGAGAGAGAGAGAAATTGAGAGAGAGTGGTTACAAAGAAACTCTTCAATTACCTTTAATCACTCCTGAACATCCTTCTGTAAGTGAGTCTCATCTTTAAACCTGTAAGCTATTCACTCCTGCAGCTGTCATAGGAAAATCACACATCTGACACGGCCATAGAGAAATATTTTAGATGTATAATATTTATTTATTAATATTTATTATATACATATTGAAAACATTTCAATTTATGTAATATTTTAGATAAAAAATTTAATTATTTGCTCTATTTTTTTTAATTGTCTAATTGTCGTCATGTATTTGTCATTTTTATGTCATTTATTGTTATACAACTATGTGGGTAATATATCTCAATTTTACTCTGGGACCTCATAATCCTGCTACAGGTAATTGAATTATTAGTGGATCAGCACTCTTGATACTACCTGGTAAAGAAAAAGCCCAAAAAAAAGTCTACAAATAATTACTTGCCCTGAGTTAAGCAATAACTCGCTATCAGATTCCATATGGCGTTACACTAAAAAATGAATAAGACAGTCTGTTGCACAGATGGCTGTATGTTGCTTTAATGCAAAAGCATTACCAGTAATAATAATAATAATAATTGTGATTGGGTTTACAGAGAACATCTGTGCAGCATGACCACAGATTACAGTTCATGAGAAAGCAAGTGTCTCGTGCACTGTAAGCCACAAACTTTGCTCCCGAACGTCAGCAGAAACTCAATTCACGTCTCATGTCAAAATGTGAACAAAACTGAAGTGAAATGATGAGAAACTTGCTCCGGTCACACACTGCCCCCTTGTGACCACACTGGGGAAGTGTCCGTACTCACAAACTAGTTTCAGTTGAGTGATTTAAACAAAACAAATGTAATGTATAAATGAGTATGAATTATTAAATGACTCATTAATTGGTCTGTCAGAGGATATTTTTTCCTGAAAAACGTTGACTGCGTGTTATTTTATATGAAGCTTTTTGCTGCCACCGCGTGGTGACTTCCACACATATCAGTCTTGCAATGTAGCACAAAACAATGTGTGCAGCACTTTTATGGTGCATTTTTGAAGCCTGAGGGCCCCTGGACTCAATCCTCTGGACCCCCTGGACTCAAAGTTTAGTAATTTAAATACCTAAAGCTATATGTACATATAAATCAGTGTATGTATTATGTATGTGTTAGACTGTTCTGTACTGGCATTGGAGAACGTCATATTTGAATAAAATGCTAAGAAACATTTTTGCATATCCAGCTTTCTGCTGAGTCCTACAGTTACTACATGGGTGAACACACAGTCAGAACTGGCATGGCTAGCAGCACGCTGTAGACAGAACATGTGGGTGCACTGAACAGAATGTGGAGTTTGTACCATGCAGCAGTCCAAACAGAGGACAGATGGGGAGCCCAGCAGACCCAACACTTCTCCACACAGCAGACACTGTGACAGACCGTTACCCACCGCAGACCTCCTCATGTTCTCCAGACGCTCCACTAGACGCCTGAAACACACACACACACACACACACACACACA
>JAZGTK010013577.1:0-14242 GCA_036877625.1 Ambastaia sidthimunki | reverse complement strand
AATCCATATTTCTCACCTCTTCAGAAGCCTTTTCCCAGTTCAGTTTGAAAAGGAGGATAATGAAGAAGACTGCCTGAAGAAGAACAGATATTAACAGGCCAGTCCACAGACCTTCAGGAGATAAATGTGAGTTAGAGAGAGACACGAGACATGAAGTAAAAAGGAAGAATAAAATATGCCCTACCAACAATTCCCAGTTTAGCTGCAAACATTAAGGCTATTCCAATAGGAAAACCCACACCATAGTATCCCACAAGATTGCAGACTGCTCCCATCTTCTGCCTGCCTAAACCTCTGATTATACTGCCACCTGCTGTCTGATTGAAGTAAAGCAGCAAAAACAAGCTTTAACGTTTCACCCCAAATTACCTTAATCAGGCAGTCTCAGCTTTATTTGTGAACAAAGGGAAACACAGCTGTCTGGTCAGATAGACATAATAACATTATTAGTGTTTGAACTCAACTCTTAGATCATTGTATTGGTGTGTTCAGTTTCGTTATTAACACTAATGAAGATTTTCTCAGCTAATGACTTACCGCTGTTGTATCAAAAAGATGGAAAGGAGCATAAAAACCCATTACTGTGGCAACCCTCGTTTTAATGTCTCTGTGAGAGAAAGGAAAATAATTGCCACAATTTTACCCGCTCTTGTTTGTTTGGCTGATGTTTCTAAGCAGCATTTCCATGCATTAGTGTTTATGATTTATGAACTGTATACATTTGAAGCTTTGAAATATTTATTAAATTAGTAAACAATGTTCAGCTTAAACAAATTTTTTAAACAAACATCAGAAACAGCCCTAAGTTCATAAATCAATATTGAAAGTATTATATGAGTTGATGTTTGTGTCACAAAGGAAGAAATATTATTACCGGTGATATTTATTTAGAGTAAATGTAAACAGACACACTTACTCATCATTTGTATAAATATATGCTATCACATTCTTTGTTGAGGCAATGATGATTGCCAGAAACACTGCGATAGAGACTGCAAATCAAAATAAGACATTTTTAAAACAAGGCATTTCATGATTCTTGTTTTTGTAGGTCTCTAGTTTCACAAGAATAACATATTGAAAGTTGTGTCTCTTATGTTTAATATACAGGACACCAAAGTGAACTAAATTCATAGAAAGTGTTACTAAATTTTGTGTCCATGTTAATCGTCAACCATGACCAGATCACAAAACAGAGAAGATTTTGTTATTTCTTATTACCTGCACAAACTATAGACAGTTTGGCAGAGAGTTTGGCTTGGGCAACATCTCCTGCTCCAATGGCGATCCCCACTTTTACACTGCCTGCTACACTGAAACCTAAAGGGAACTAAACAAAGACAACTCACTTAGTCTAAGTCACTATAAGTGACTTAAGTCACTAAGTCACACATTACTACAATAAACCGCTTTCAAAGTAATTCATGTATACCATGTATGCAATATTTGCCAGTCCGTACACAATTGACTGAGCCCCAAGCTCCACGTCACTTATCAGACCTGGCATAAACAGTAACAAGAGTCAAGAATTCTGTTTTTATGGTATAGATTTTAAATATTTGAGTAAAAAAAAACAACCCAGCTAACAATTATAGGTTGTAAGAATGTTTCCCCAATGTTTCAAAAACTGTAACAAAAGTGTTATTTAGAAAGTTTTAGGAACATTCCGTTTTTTTAGCTGTTGTATTATTGCTTGACTATAAGAACGTTATTTAAGCCATTTTTAAACTGTAATGTTTTTAAAATGTTCACTAACAGCTTCAGGAATAACATTTTGAAATATATGATATATAACTTTTAACTTCAAGAATGTTTTGTTTTGAACTTTGAGAGAACTTTTAGAGAATATTAGCCAACATTCTGAGAACATTTCCTGTTAACTGGGAAATTTCTAAAATCAATTGATCAATATAATACAAACAGATGGGCATGCACTCAGAATCATCCTTTTTGTGTCTTTAACAATTTGGCAAGTATGCATCCTAACCTGACAGGAACCCTCCAATTTCAAAAGTCCACCACTCTGCACAAAGCATAAGCATGCTTGGAATAGCCAGATGGATGAAGGATTTCCAGTCAGCCAGGCAGTCAGTCGACCAGCCTATACAATGACAAAGACTTTAAATTATCAAATGCTTTCTATAGATAAATGTTTGGCATTAGAAAAATACCACAGAGCGTTTACTCCCTCAGTGAACTAACCTGCCCAGGTGTCCTTATAAAACCCTTTCCATCGAATGTATATAAACAACAGTATAGCCAGAACATACTGTGAGAAAGTGTTAGCGATTGCTGATCCGCTGCAGAAAAAAACTCAAAGTTATTAGTGTTAAATTGTTAAATAAGTTCTAATTACTTCCTGTCCTGTGGAACACTAGCACATATAATCGAAACTTACACAACTCCAAAATCCAGGACAAAAAGGAGAATATAGTTGATGACTGCATTTAAAACATTTGCCAGTATTCCAGTAATAACCAGGGGCCAAACTATTCCCTGCAATAAGAGTTTTCATTAAGTTTCAGAGTCATGTTTTCTCAGACCATCATGTTTGAATGTCTTTCTCCTACCTGATTCTGTAGGTATTTTACTTCAAGAATGTACATGAAAGCAGCCTATAGAGCAGAAGTTATACACATTGGTTTGTATTTTGTGCACCATATGCTTTATATATGTATATATAAGGTGGTAATTGTGGTCAACAGGTATGAGATGACATAAGAATGACACAAAAGTGAATAAATAAGACCTGAATAAATAAGAGAAACAATGAATGTAAAAGTACTTACCGGAAGACCGGGCAAAAAAATGTTTACATAAAGCTGAGAAACCCTGAAACAAAATAAAGTTTCTAATTTAAGAGGTACTGTTTTTTAAAGACAAAGTAATGCCCTGGGCTCAATACAAGCTTGTAATATAGTCAAATATCATAACATACATACAATACAATGACCTTTCATTGCAGTGGTGCTGATGAAACAGCATGTTATAAATGTAGCATGTGTCATACTAAGATTTAATATACATTTAACTTCAGAATCAGTATGAGCCTGACACTGTCTTTCTCACCTTGCAACCTCTGGGCTTTGCCCCACAAGCAGTAATATGGACTCTGTGTTTATAAGAAGGGCGCAGCATGGCAGACATGCAAGCAACAGAATCAGGATTGCTCTCTGTGTTATAACACCCACTTGAGGAAGGTTACCACCTCCAAACGCCTGCGCAGACAGAGCGGCAGTGTAAGCAGCCGTTTGAGTTTGGGTGCAAACGTACAGAATAACACAAACTGCACCTGAGAAATGAGCGTATCACACGCTGCTGCCAAGCCGTGGCCTGTGCTAGTTCCCATAACAGTAATGATCTGTGACAACACAGAGTCATAGTGTCATTCACTCACTGACAAAATACATATAATAAATTATTATACTTTAGTTACAGAGCTAATGTTTATATATATATTGTATATCTATATGTGTGTGTGTGTGTATATGTAAATGTGTGTGTGTGTAAACTGTAACCTTGTGGGCACACAGGGTGGAGTTAGGGTTAAGGAATAGAATATACAGTTTGTACTTTATAAAAACCATTACATCTACGGAGAGTCATCATACACCACATATGCGTGTGTGTGTGTGTGTGTGTGTGTGTCACTCACAGCTGTGGCAAGAGTCACACCATCCAGTTCTATCCTTCCCAGATGACCGCAGAACACAGTGCTTACAAAAATTATTAAATAATCTGACAGATAGGACAGAAACTAGCAGAAATAAATGAGAACAACAGTCCAGTTAACATGGGACGCGCTGTTCCTTTAAGAATAGGATATTAATGTTACTGGTTGGTTAAAATAAAGATACTAGCAAAATAATGGCAAATTTAAACAATGATTATACCATAAACCCACAGATGATTGAGGTTCAAGAAGGAACCACATATACTTACCACAGGTAGAGCAAGAGAACACAAGTTTACAACTTCATTTTTAAATTCCTCTGGTAAAAAACTCAAACACCCTTGACATGTGGAGTGTGGAGTCTTTTCTTCTGCGTCCATTCTGTTGGTTAGTTTGATTGCCTATTCACAGAAACTTGTTATGGAAGATGTTCCTTACAAAACAGTTTGCTTGTTAATGGCGTGTCTATGTTAGGACACTCCCACCTGACTCATTAACTGTACAAAAGACCAATCAAAAGACTTTGTGTTTTCCATGGAATAATTTGTGTAAGAACAAATACAAATATATTTGCACGTAATAGGACTTATATTAACATTAATAGTGAGAGTCAGTCAGGGCTCTACTGCAGTGCCACCAATTGGGGGCGCTGTTGGTCATAAAATTGTACTTACGCGTTGGCTTTGGACACTGCGTACAGTTTTGTCCCATTATCGGTTAATAAAGTCATTCATTCATGTTTCAAAGTTTAGTCATATCAGATCTCTATCTCTACTTTAAGTAAAGATAGAGGAACAAAACATAATCATAAAACTGTTACACAACTTCATTTCAGTTCACCTCACACATTAAACACTGTATTATTAAACAGTGATTGTCACAAACGTTTCAAATACATTACAAATAAATACATTAAAGTAATTCCGTTTCAGAATTACTTTATTATATAAAAACTCTGTATAATTATATGTATAATCATAGTAAACATAATATTTGTGGTATATTGTGGTATAGAAGAAATAAAGTATAATATAATATAAGTACCAATAATATAAGTACTTATAAATAAGTATAATATAAGTATATAATATATATATATATATTTGCTTTATCCAAAACATAGTGTTTCAGAAGGTAAAGAGTCAACCATATTCATTTAGTTCAACTGAAGGTCTCATACAAATGCTTACTGTTCTTTTGCAATCATATACTTATTTTGCCAAATTGGAGGCTGAGTTATACATGCTCTCAGTTCAAATGGATAATGAGTGGCTTCTGAAAATGCAGAAACTAGATAGGATTGTAATTATATCTGTTCTTTCCCTAAAACGTTTAAGATCATAGTGCTCACAGCGTCTCTGCACACCTAACTGCTTGTTATCTGTTTAGTCGTGAGCCTTCTAACTATTTCATTTCATACATAGATAGAAACGCATCTTGCGGTATTTTCTGTTTGGCACACTGACATTTTTTCTACTTGTGCTGATCTGGACTCGCAGGGGATCTAAACGTTACCAAAATTGCAACATTTTGCTTATTGCAACACTTGCATGAAATTGTCATGAGATTTGATCCTGGTCATTGCTCAGAGAGGATTATTATGTACTATGGGGTTGAAATATGACCACATGGCAAGAGACTGTAAACACATGGTTGTACGGTCTCCTCGTTTGTCTCCACAAGGCTGTAAGCCATCATTAATGCAGTGTCTCTGTCCTGGGCAGGTTTGTGAAATCACCAGGTGGAATTGTTGCTTCTGTTTGGCTGTGATTGTGATTCATGATGTCTAACACCAGCCTAACTTTGACTTTTAAAGGCCTCACTGAGAGCTTTACTGGTTTCACCAGTGCTGACATTAATTGTAGACATACATCATGTTTCTGCTTGAGAGCAGAACTTTCCCACACTCTGTTCTCAAGACGTGAGGTTAGGAAAGCAGAGGAAGTATATTACCTGAATTGTCAATCTCGTATTTGTTTACTTATTGCTGATTTGTTTTGCAGTGTAGAAAGCTGTTTTTTGAGCTCCAGGCAAGTTGATACACTAAGGGCTTGACTTTGGATTATAAATAGGCCATGGTGCTACTTTCTTGACAAAAAAAATGTTTGCTTTGTTTCAGTATTACTGACTGATTTGGTCACGTGCACGACTGGGGTTTGCTTGAGCTATTTTATAGGACGCAACATAATGTCTACGCTCATGTTCTTAGCCACTTCTGTGCAATGTCGTAACCCTAAATAGAACTGGCTTCACATTTAATTTGCACTGGCGGGATCTCTTTGAACTTAATGAAATGTCATGCATTTAATTAAAGTTGTTCTTTTAGTCTCCTTGGGCTGCAGTGTTTAGGTTACATAATGTTCACATCTATAGCTGGACTAAAACAGCAGCTGAGGTTACTTATGACATCTTTATATGACATTATAGACCATTGTCTACCATTAGAAGATATATGTACAAATATACAACCACCATAGAATCTGAGGGAGGTGTGTTTTCCTAATATTCAGATTAGTGGTCGAACATTGTGGTTTTTTCAACTACAGTTCCCCCTAATGCTGAATATTTGGTTACAGTCCAAATGTAATAATACAGAAAACACAAAAAATATAAATGTCACTTATATTATAATGAAAAAGATAACATAATGAAAAAGATTACATTGTAGAGAAAGATTTTTTATTCAATTGTATTCATTTTTCCATGACAAAACAGCAGTTTGAGGGCATATTTCCTTTACATGCCCAATTGGTAAGTGCCTGACTATCATAAACAAATTTAAAAATGTTGACGTGTTTCCAATAAGAACTTTCATTATAAATAAATTCATCAGAATATAAGACATCCAAAATGAAAATTTGGCAACAAAGATATACAGTACAGTGCATTAATTAACTCGTGCATCATAGTTATATTAAACACTTAAACACTGTCCCTGCATGCACACTGATGTCATACAAAATATGCAGAATTATGATTTTAACACATCATTTGGATTGTAAAAGTACAGTAAGCACTGATTGGTGGATGCATATGGAACCGTACAATATTAAAGAAGCATATATGAATACACAGTTTAAAAGCTGTATATTATCTACCTACGTAGAGATTAAATCTGGGAGTCTAACTGCCCAAAACCCGTGAAATTCACTGGAAAAAAGGTTAATGTAAGTGATATGTATGAACTTTGTTCTCAAATAAAAATGTCACTTTAGATTGAGATTTAATTTATTATTGTAAAATTGCACTATTCCAGTGACACACAGCCTGATTTAAGTAATAAAACTTTTAACTAATTTGCATAGTATAACACTATAAATTAAATTATTTAAATTTAACCTTGTTTATTTCATATTGTTTCATGAGGTATTTGCTCAGTTCAGAGATGAAACTTGTCTTATGTTTCTTCTTCATATGATGCTGTAGAATAACAGTTTTTGGTTTCCCATTTCATAGTCTAAACAACCTGTAACATCTATATATCAACACACCCAAAACCGCCATTTAAATGTTTATTTAGTATAAGAAGTCAAACAAAATGGTTGGTTTGGCTTTGACTTCTCAGTGCATTTTGTTCCGTAGAAGTTCAAAGCGATTGAGGTTTGGAAACCGCTTGTTAGAATAAAGCCTCAACAGCGTTGGGTTTGTAGTGTAGTTAAGAAAGGAAATACTTAACTAGGTTTGATCTTGACAGATAAGCTTGCCAGTTAAGGAATACTGGGCTATAGCTTGCCAAGGGCATCACTAGCAAAGCATGCTTATCTGTAATGCTTAAAGCATGCTTATCTGCAGGTATTATTAAGCTCCTTTTGTATTATATGTAAAAAGCAAGTGTACTCAAAATATAATTGGACTTTGTATATACAATATAGTCGCTTAGTAATTCGGGCCCTTCAACGCAAGAGACAAAAGATGTGGAAAACCTGCCACATTCCGGTCTCTGTGCTGCAGGGTGATGAAGATGATGAGAAGGAAGAGCAGCTTGTTGTTTTCTATTGGTTTTGTACTGTCCTTCATATTACGGTTTGGTTGGCCCACGCCGGAAATGTGTCAAGACTAAACATTGCCTTGCCCCAGGTGTTGATGGCTAGAGTGATGCAGAAAATTCCGATGACATTCATTATTATTCCTGTCTTTGCCTGAGAAAAGAAATTCAATGAATGTGAGTGAGTTCTCTGGAGCAGCTGGGAAGAAAATTCTCAAGTCAAGATGTAACAGTAGGATTATATCGATATATGTCAGCATGTATTTTTAAGAATTCTAAATTACTGACATAACTATGAAAGAGATATCAATAAAAAAACTGATGTCTGGCAGGGGGTGATCTGAACTACCCAGTTAATAGGGAATGTTGTCAGAATGTTGTTTAACGTTCTCTAAAAGTTTATGTATCATATATATCAAAAACGTTATTCTTAAGTTGTTAGTAAAATGTTTTTAAAACGTTACAGAATTAAAAAAAAATTCATTAACCAAGCAATAACGTTAATGCAATTTCTAAACAACTGGATGTTTCTAGAACATTTAAAACAACTTTTTAATTTTTGTTACTTAATGGAAACATTAGGGAAACGTTCTTACAACCAAAATTGTTAGCTGGGTAGTTCATTAGTGTTATGTGCTCTTACAAGATTTTTTGAGTGTAAAGAAACTAAACTGAGTTATTGGCTAAATGTAAAGCAATCAATTGCCTGTAATAAGAAGTTCCCACATTTTGGAACTCACCATGTCTGAAACCTTGAGGTACCCGTATGAGAAGACTATAGCATTCGGAGGAGTTGCCACGGGTAACATGAAGGCAAAGGAAGCGCTGAGTGTGCACGGCACCATGACATACAGAGGATTCATGCCAACAGACTGAGACTGCACAGAAATAATTGGCATTGCATTCGTGAAAGCAAAAACACAGCTTTTATTGTACACTGCCTCTACAGTAAGTGCACGCTTTCTAAACCTGTCCTTAAGTGTCTGTAATTAAGCAGAAATTCTTCAAGATATTATAACAGCCTGTGAGTCATGTCTGCAAGGATCAGTAATTTCACTCAAGCGTTGTGACAGCTCAGCTTTACGGCTGATTCATGCTATCGAAAGACTTTGAGCAACTGGCCCTTTATGCCATAAAAATACAGATTGTGTGAAATAAACTTCTGACATTTCCTATAAAAAAGCTCTAACTGTTTTGGGACAAAAGTTCCAGCACACATCTGAAGTGGACTAAACCTACTCACTCATTAAGAATCAGAATAGATGTTAAGATTTTCAATTTAAAAGTCTTACCATAGAGGCTAGAATAGGAAGAAAAAGAGTTGCAGTGGCCACATTGCTTGTGCATTCAGTAAAAATGGCAATTAGGAGGCACAAAATAATAACAATAGCCCAGGGAGGGATACTGTGTAGGGGAGTTAACTGGTTTCCCATCCATCTGGATAGCCCAGACTCCTAGATTAAATAAAATAGAATACAAATAAGAGATAAAATAGAAAGCAGTTAAAGGCACACAGATCAGCTATTTAAACAAAATCATTGGCAATTATGGTTCCATCCATCATTATTGTTGCAGTCAATGTATTAGGATCCTCATTGGCCATTTTCAGTTCAGTATAAGTTCTGGAGAATGCTCACCTCGCTACCCTTGGCCAGTGCGAATCCTCCACCCAGGAGCAAAACTATGTTCCAGGGTAATTTCTTCTGAGCAACCTTCCAGGTGAGCAGAGCTGAACCGGTGGCAGGAGAAAGTGGAGCATCTGTAACGATAACATATATTACAGTAAGTCAATACCTCTAAATACAGGTACATACCGTTTCCCAGCATGTTTAGTGTTTAATGATCTCACCTGTTTCAGAGCCTGTCGATGAGCAGAAGAAAATCCGGGGTGGTTTTGATGGCAGTATAAAAAGCAGCACAGCAATGAAAACAGCGACGGTAGCATCTGTCACGTATCTGAATGTACAGAATATTAAACACACATTCTATTTTAATCTCCAGCTCATTCTATGATAAATGGCTCTGTCAGTGATTCATCTGGGTGACATATTTGGCAATTATAGCTGATGCAAGCCTTCTGTGTAATACATACTCTTTGTCTATGTTAAAGATATATGTTGCCCAGCCTGCCACAAATCCTGGTTCCCTGGTGAACCACAGAACCACAAGCAAGCTGAACAGAGCCAGAACACTGAGTTCTCCAAAAGACATCGTCCCCATGCGAAGATGCTGCTCGCGTATCACGTTGTAGGCGGCGATCTCCTTCTCCGACTTCCCTGCCCCACAGCCCCATGTCTTCCTAATGCTGAACAAGTATTAAAACACATACATGGAGTTGAAAAAAGCAAAGGTCAAAAGTGAGAAGTATCTTGGAAACAAATTCAATATTTAATTCATACTTGAATCCCATGAAAACAAACTGAAGCCAGAGCCAGGCTATTATCAGCATGATGATCATGTTCGGGAATGCAAATCCAAACCATGAGGCAAAGTTGATGACATCACCATTCTGAGGAAATAACCTAAAAATGATGATGAAATAGGTGGTCCAGTTATTTGTGAAAGAAAGAAAGAAAGAAAGAAAGAAAGAAAGAAAGAAAAAAGAAATGAATGCATTATAAAACTACATACTGGTTCATTTGACCCGTGAGCACTAGGTTGGGGCCAGTGCCTGTAAGTGTTGCTGTCCCTCCAATGCTAGCAGCGTAGCACACACACAGTGTCATGCCCTTACACATCAGCCGTTTGTCTACAGACTCCTGCCGCTTTGCAGCCTCTGATGAGACATCTAACATGCGCACCACCACTAAGAGACAAGGAATATACATATAGTCTTAGTCATAATACATGTTTGACATCTATGTTCCTCTTATCTGCACCTCAGATTCAGTCTATCTCCTGACCTTCTCTGTCTTCATGCTTTGCTGGCTGTTTGTACTCATCCTCTGGGGCCTGAGACCGCTCCTCACTGCAGGTCATCTGGGGAAGTTCTGTCTCCTGTTTGTTCAGCTGCTCCAGAACAGCCTGTACTATAGGGACCATCATAGCCGTAGTGGCTGTGTTACTGATCCACATGGAGAGGAAAGCCGTCACTCCCATGAAGCCCATCATCAGGCTGTGTTAATACAGAGGTTTGAAGAAAGTTTGAAAAGAAGAAAGTTTGAAGATTGTTTTGGTGGCTCTTTTCCATGCAGATACAATTAACAGGAATACAGACTGAAACAGTTAACTTTCCCTCCATGTATGTTAACCACTGAGTTAGAGACATGCAGTACAGTGTTGATATGGATAATGGTAAGGAAGTTACAGAAGTGGATCTCAATATTTTTGAATTCAAACCCCTTCAACTCACCACAGTAATATCTGAAGGCCTCTTGTGCCACAGTTTCTACCCAATAAAATAATATTTAATCATATCTAATAATATTTGATCATAATATTTAATAATTAATAATTATACATCTATAATAATATTTAGTAATATCTACCCAATATAATAATAAAATATTATAGTTTGGTTATTAAAAATAAATAAACACTAAGAAATATCTTTAAGTTGTGTCTGCTTATTTGAATGGTTGTTTTGTCTTTTTATTCACTAATTTTAAGTCTTTTGTGGCCACCTCAACACCCTGATGGAGAAATACTGAGTTACAGCATAACAAGATTGTGGCACCTACAGTGCTGGGCGCACCCCAACAATGAGCAACACCCGGAGGGCAATGCGCTTGTGCAGGTTCCAGTGTTCGACCGCCACAGCCACCAGCAGTCCTCCAACAAAAAGCATGTTTGTGTCTTTCAGGTACTGCATACACACCTACCAAACAAAACAAAAGGCAAACACCCAAGACAAATATTTAGATAGGAATGTAATGTTTGGAGCCTTTAATGGCATGTATTAGTGCATTCTAAAACCAGCTTACCACTTTGGACTGCATGATGCCAAGCATGGGGAAAAGAACAGTGGGCAACAGGGCTGTAACAGCTAAAGGAAGAGCCTCAGTACACCAGTAAACGGCCATCAGTATGATCACATATGCACAGCTGGCCTCCTGGAAGATGAAAACACCCACTGTTGTCAGCATAACCATTTGAGTGAAAAATTGCTCTCGCTTTCATTTAGAAAAAAGTCGATTTTCTTTGCTTTAATGGACACGTGCCCTTACGCTGGAGTGGACTTTACAAGTTTGTGCAAAACCTGATGATTCATGTTTTTTCATTGTGATTTCAAAACATTCCAAAGAACATCTCGTGTGCTTCAACGGAAACCTTTAATAAAATCTGACCTTTTGTACAAAGGAGTTAACTTGACAAGGTTGCTTGTCAATAATTTGCTTATTTGATTAATGTGACCTAATAGTGTAGAACCATCAAAGTTCATCATAATGTTTCTTTGTTTGAAATTTTCACAGACCTAAAACTTTTTAAAATACAATTCTATTATGAAACAAAATGAGGGCTTGGCAGGTGTTTTTCTCAGCTAAACGAATGATGGGAGCAGTTGATATGAGCACAACCTCAGATATGCACACGATGGTCATAATCAGAAGACAATGTGTCAGGAATTCGGACGTACTGTGTGTTCCCACGCCTGAACATACACAATGACAAAAGGTTAAAGAAACAATTTTGAGGGACTGTCAATTATTGTACACAGAGGCCTCGGGGTCCAGATGTGATTCCCATGTAGAATATGCAGGAAACATTTTTTAAACATTAGTACAGATTTTTATAACATTCATAAGCAAAACCTCAGAAAAAGCATGTAAAATGAAAACAATAGCAATAACTGGACAGGTGTGGGCACACGGCACTGGTTTAAATAGTTGGCAAAATTTTGCTGAGTTTAATGAAAACTTTTTAATTTACGTACCCTTGTGTTGACAGCCAGTAGGAGTGGAAGAAGAACTAGAGGCGTAAAGAAAATAACTATTCCGTTCTTTAAGCTCCATAAGGATTTTAGTATTGGGAACATCTCAACATAAAGAGAGTGCATAAAAAGTACTGTAAGTTTAACACTGTTGGACACGTCCTTTTAAACACTCTGGGGTGGAGAGAGAGTTGTGTCACAGAGAAAGAGGAAGTAAGAGAGAGAGAGAGAGAGAGAGAGAGAGAGAGAGAGAATGTAATTATTATTGTAAGCAGTCTTTCATATTTTAATTACTTTGAAGTCATTCAAACTATCTTTAGCACTTGTTGCTGATGCGGGAATGCGGTTGTTGTTTTTGAGTAACCCAGGAAATCTCATAGCAAAACACTGTAAACATTGTAACAATTGTAGACCTATTATTTTAGATGGTCACTAGTTTTGTTAAATATTTTGCTTAAGATGTTCCAAGATATGTCAAGATGAAACACACATAAAATGGAAACAATTAAAATTAGTATGTTGATGATTTGATAAATGTGCTATAATGAAAACAAGGCAATTAAGTTATTAAAGTAATTAAAGCCATTAGAATAAAAATGAATTAAACTTAAGAGAAAATCTGAGAAAAGAGAGAACATTTTAACATGCAAAATCATAACAAATGACATGGTGATCAGTGTGTCATTTATTTACATACAGTTTCATTTTACAAACAAAGTACAATGTGGAATAACTGCATGTTTAGAATTGTATTGGAGAATTGTAGAAAATGTCCTTGTTATTTTTTTAACCACAATAGAATGAATAGTGAAACATCGCCCCCTAGTGGAATATATAAGCGACAGTTAATTGTACAAGAAGGTTTGTTGTTTTAAGTCAGCATAAGATTGTCAAAATCAAATGGCATGTCATGTATTTATCATGAGCTACTCAGTAAATTGCAAATAGTTACAGCTATCAATACTTTATCATGCTGTCTGTGTATATAACTGAGCTCCCACCGGATATTAAAATGTCTCCGTCTATTCTTGTTTTTTTTTAAATAGGCTTAACAGCACTTTGTACAGCACTTTAATTATTGTAAGCCTAATTTAAATGTGTTTTATTTGTAAATTGTATGTGCTATTACGTTATATTTAAGGGTCTTAAGTACTGAGTAAATATCTCTCCAAAACATCACAGACAGGACATATAAATAAATGCTTCACTTAAAATATAAATATATAAATTATACAATGTAATACAACACAATCTAATATAACTATTTAATATATTTGTTTTAAATTAAAATATTGATTTGCAGCTGGCGACTTTTATTATGACACAATGCTCTGGGCTGAGAATCACAATACTGAAGTCACGGGTCTGAGAGCTCACGCGCTGAGATGAGAGTCACGTGAGGCTCTAAACTCAACACTATGGCTTATGAGGACAACAAAATATTTTTATAAATTTATAAAATTAATATTTGTTCTTAAACCATCAGCAATACAGTTAAACATCCCGGAAGCATGCGACCAGCCGTCGCGTTAGCAGCTGCTCAACAGCCCGGTTACTGACCAGCAACTGTGCAGAGGTGAGCAACAACAACAGCTAGATGGATCTCTTTATTTGTAATATTTGGTTAACTGTGGTGGTTGTGCATTTACATTAACTAGTCGGTTTGCGTGGTGATGTAATGCATACAGCTATACTCTTATATAAGAATATGTAA
>JAZGTK010013576.1:0-14243 GCA_036877625.1 Ambastaia sidthimunki | reverse complement strand
TTTTTTTTTATGAAGCGTATGTTTAAGTTACCTGATAAAACATTTTTACATTGTACACACTGGCATAATAGGATGATCATATTGAGTTGTTTTCCACTCAGTTTATCTTTAAATGGATGCAGCAGCTCCCAGTAAATTTGTGTGTTTTGTTTTTCCAGTGTTGACCTTCGTTCATACCGCTGGCTCAAAACAATGATCTTCACAGTGGAGGAGATAAATCAGAACCCTGTCCTGCTTCCAAATATTACTCTGGGGTATCTGATAGCCGACACCTGCCTTGCCGAGGGCACAACCCTGAGTGCTGCTTTAGCTTTAGTAACGGGGCAAGAGGAGACGGTGTCAGGAACAGAGTGCAACGGGGCCTCAATAGTTCCTGTCATTATTGGAGACGCCCGGTCCTCAGCATCAATAGTGGTGGCTGACACACTGGGAGTGTTTGATATGCCCATGGTATTGTAATTTCACCCTAAGCATTGATATTGATGATGTACTACCCCCTCTCCCCTTTTACCCCCTCTCCCACAAAAACACGTAGGAAGCCACGGGTTATAATTATGATCACACTGTGATATTTATTCATCTTTTTCAATAAATATAATATCAATAGATATTCATTTATTCAAGTTTTAAGTGTTATACAAATTCTGAATGTTGCCCAAATTTACATGTTCATCTCATCATTATCACCCCTCCTACACTCCATATATTTTCATCAGTGTATATTGTATAGTATTATGAAGTAATGTATTCTTCGTTTATTCAATGGGCTCTGTTGTGTAAAAACATTATAGAACACTAGCATATACATGATTGTTGTTCGACATCATTTCCTTCCAAAGTTGTTGCCATCATACATTTCAGAATGTTGCTACATGTAGTAACCCTTCTGAGGGTTAACAGTGATCTGTATTTTGCAGCTTAAATGGGTCCTTTATTTTCAACAAATGCTAGAATGCATCCCTGTCCGCACTGTTCCCTCAACTCTCTCTGTGTTTATTTGTCCAGGTTAGTTACTTTGCCTCCTGTGCATGTCTCAGTGACAGTCGCAGGTTTCACACTTTCCTGCGCACTGTTCCTAGTGATGCCTTCCAGGCCAAGGCTATGGCCCGAATGTTGCGCCTGCTGGACTGGAACTGGATCGGTGTCGTTGCTGGAGATGATGATTATGGTAAAAGTGGCGTGCAGTTACTTTTAAAAGAACTGGAGGATACAGGGGTCTGTGTGGACTACCTGGAGGTCATTCCTAAATCACACTCACAAAGCAGAATTAGATGGATTGTGGAGAAGATCCAGAGTTCCACAGCTCGTGTGGTTGTAACCTTTGCCATCGGTCCAGACATTGAAATTCTGTTCAAAGAAGTGAAGTTGCAGAATGTGACCAACAGACAGTGGATAGCCACAGAGGCTTGGAGCACTTCCACACAGTTCTTTGACCCGTCAACCATTCCACTTCTAGCTGGTACCATCGGCTTTGCCCTGCGCAGGGCTGATATCAAAGGTCTTAGTGCTTTTCTTGCCCAGCTGAGCCCTTTGAAACAGCCAAATGAGCCTTTTGTAAAAGATGTATGGGAAGAAATTTTTGGGTGCTCGCTGGCACAGGACTGGCAGCCTTCATTTGAAAAACCAATGTGCACAGGCTTAGAGAATGTGGAGAAACACGGCCGCATTTACACAGATGTTTCACAACTGAGAGTCACTTATAATGTCTATAAGGCTGTGTATGCTATAGCCAATGCTATTCACAACATGATGGCCTGCCAGCCTGGTAGAGGACCATTTGAACATGGAAAATGCCCTGATGTGACCCAAATAAAGCCCAAACTGGTACAAAAAAGAAACTTTAACATTACATTACACCATAAGTCGACATTTGTATGTATAGGGCTTTTCAAAATACGTATTGTTTCATCAAATACATATTGGCTCATTCAACTCTGGCATTGCAATGCATGTATATGCCTTCTTATAACTTGCATAGTATTTGTTATATAAGCCATATGTTAATTGAATACATTTAACAATAAAAATATTTAATGTTAATAGGGCAATTTTAAATCATAATTTTCTTTTTGTGTACATAATGCCAATCTTTTCAATGTTGAAAGTCATAAAATCAATGTCACATGGCCAATATGTTGTCTCTTCACAGCTTCTGCAGTACTTAAATGCTGTAAATTTCACAACACCAGTTGGTGAGCGGGTTTATTTTGAAGATAATGGAGAGCCATCAGCCTCTTATGACATTATGAACTGGCATGTAGATGAAAGTGGAACAGTAAATTTTGTCCAAGTTGGACAATTTGATGCAGCCAAAGGACCAGGTCAGGAGCTGAACCTAAATCCTGAACAAGTGTTTTGGGGAGGTGGCTGGGCTGACCAGGTACGAGTCCAGTTGCTTTGTTTTTATATTTAAGTGTTTTTTATCTTACATATCTGGTAATCAAGAGTTATCATGCTCATTTGCTCTCCCTTTTCAGTAAACGTGAATGTGTAAATATGGGTATATCAATTTCCTCTCAGTATGGGTCATAGATAATATCCTTTAAAGGCAGACCCCTGCTAAGAGGGATTACATACGCTTTGAATGAGCCTATAATTGTGTTTTCGTAGGAAATGTGGAGCACTGCACAGATACAGTATTGTGTTGTTATGGGGTTACTGTGAGTTTGATAGACTTTTTTCCTCTATAATTTAGGTGCCTGTGTCTGTGTGCAGTGCAAGCTGTCTCCCGGGCACTAGGAAAGCTGTACAAAAAGGAAAGCCTGTCTGCTGTTTTGACTGCCTCCCTTGTGCATCAGGAGAAATCAGTAATGTCACAGGTATTAAAATTCATGTTAAAATATTAAGATAGGTTAAAATGACAATATTGAATAATTATTTTTAATCCTTATGATGTAAGTAGAATTTTATTTAAAATCTAATTATGTCATATCTTCATTTGTACTATTACATTCCTCAGACTCACCAGAGTGTACTAAGTGTCCAGAGCGGTTCTGGTCAAACACTGAGAGGACAAGGTGCATCCCTAAGGTTGTGGAGTTTCTGTCCTTGCAAGATACTATGGGAATTGTCCTGAGTGTCTTATCTGTAACTGGGGCAACATTGACCACAACTGTTTTGGCTGCCTTTTTTCGCTATCGTGACACACCCCTTGTGCGGGCCAACAACTCAGAGTTGAGTTTTCTTCTGTTGGTATCACTTACACTCTGCTTCCTGTGTGCGCTTGTTTTTATTGGTCGGCCTGCACCGTGGAACTGCATGCTGCGTCACACTCTGTTTGGAGTGAGCTTTGTGGTCTGCATTGCTTGTGTCCTCAGTAAGACTGTGGTGGTGCTGGTGGCTTTTCGGGCCACTCTGCCTGGATCTAACCTGATGCAGTACTTCGGGCCCATCCAGCAGAGGGCAGGAATCTTCATTTGCACATTGGTTCAAGTTGTCATATGTCTGCTGTGGCTGCTGCTGGCTCCTCCTCTTCCCACAGAGAGTGCAGGAGGTGAGCTTGGGGCTCGGGTGATCCTGCAGTGCACCGTAGGATCAGTGGTGGGGTTTATACTGGTGCTGGGCTACATTGGCCTGCTAGCGGTCATCTGCTTTCTGCTGGCCTTTCTTGCTCGGAAGCTCCCAGACAATTTCAATGAGACTAAATTCATTACTTTTAGCATGCTGATCTTCTGTGCTGTGTGGACCGCGTTTGTTCCAGCATATGTCAGCTCACCGGGGAAATACACGGTGGCTGTGGAGATTTTTGCCATTTTGGCCTCAAGTTATGGCCTGCTGTTGTGTATCTTCACCCCAAAGTGTTACATCATTCTGCTTAGACCTGACAAAAATACAAAAAAGAATATGATGGCCAAATAGGGTGAAATAATAAGAGTTTTGTAAAAAGACTACATTTTTCATATGGGCAACACAGCTATTTAGAAATAGTCTTGAGGTATTGTGAATCAATTCAAGGTGATATAAATGTATTAGTTTCCTAGCAAAGATAAGAATGGAAAGGGATAATTGATTTTCCTGTAAATGTGATGGGTTTGTATGTATATTGTTTATTTAGATGTAGTGTGTCTCAGTAAACAATATCAAATAAACAGTAAAAAAAACTGATCTCAGATCATTAATCCCTGACCCTGCATTATCCTTTCAATGTGTGCTGAGTAGAAAACCATACACAAACCAAACATAGTTTTATCAACTGTTTTCCCTCTTACACTGTCAACAACACAGTGTTTGCACCAACACAGCAAGAAGCAAAACATGTTTGAAAAATGACTAAGAACAAATAAAACACTTTACATCTGTTTCCCTTTTTTAAAATGTGTAACCCAACTTGCTGTGTTACCCAACATCTGCTCCGTCCAATATTTACTCATCACTGAGTTGCCAATAGGGTTGCTTTTAACCCAGCCATTTTTAGAGTGTACAAAAAAATAAATGTGTGATAGATTAAGTTCAAAATGACGCAAAGTGTGTATGAGGATTGGTATGATTGAGGTAAAAATGAGTTATTACCAGCCATTAGTGGAGCAGAACTGAGCTCCAGGGCCCTTAGGCTATTTACAGTCATTTTCCATCACATTAGAGGTGTGAGGAAATGGGTTCTGTACTCTGCCTCCTGTGTGCTTGAACATGCCTGGGGCGGGATCATGGAGTGCATTGCTCTGTATTGATCAGCTTGAGAGGAAATAAGGACAGAACTATGAATGTACAGGTGTTTTCGTTGACAGAAAATCACGTAACGTATCGCAGAGACAAATACAGTACTTATGATATGAGAACATGCTGCGTTTTATTAAATGATTATTCTTCATGTGAATATGGAGTAGAATTACATGAAATATTGAGTTCAGTGTTATGGTTAATTTGGTGATGTGCATGCACATTTTAAGTACAAATGTACTCAAACTTTATTATACAACCAATAAAAATGTGTTATGTAAAGCTTAATATTTTCTTATATTAGAAAGTGAAATGTCACAGTCTTCTTTGTGGCCATGTCTTGCTGACCGTGTCATTAACAAATCAAGGTCACCATGAGCTTATTGTGGAAAGTGCTGGGTGCAACAGTTTTGGCACTTTTTTGAGAAAAGAATACAGTTTGGTACAGTTTTGATATTTTAATGGATGTAAGAATTGAGAGTTCTGGAGCAGAACAGTGGATTTGAGGTGTCATCACTTTCAACTTAAATATACATTTTAACCAAACACCTTGAGGGAAAATGTAAAATATTCTCCATAAACTTGAATCTGTGCTTTACATCTGATTTGTTTTATTTGAAATAGAAGAAAAGGTTGTAGTTACACAATTCTTTCTTCACAAGCAACACATGCTCCCAACACATGCTCAGTGTTTTGAATAAACAATAATTGCAAGCATGCTTACTGGACATGCAGTATTATATTAGGATATATTCATACCTTCAGGTAGAAATCTCAGCTCCCTCCTCAGATAAAGTAACTAACATGTGGTTTATCTGTAGCTTACTAAATGTTCACTAAATACTGATTATTTTAAATGTTATATTTGTATGACTATAAATTTAGAGGCCTATGAAACATCTGGTGCAAGTCACAAAGCATCTTGTTGTCTTAATGAGGAGTTTTACTGAAACACTAGCGCACTCTAGTGGCAGAACAGCAAACTTGTGATTGAGAGCTTGGGCATAGAAATGAATAGACGTTTTTCATTCATTTCAAGAGGTGAATACTAACATATCTCATAAAAACACACTCAGACACACTTACTTATGTGGACAAAGGCATGCCTATACATACTGTACATACACAATATACAGACAATATTAAAACTGAAATCAAAACTTCTCTAAAAAAAGAAAAAAGGCACCACCAAATGCATACAAATGATATACAGATTAAAATCTCAAAGAAAATCTAGATTACAGCACCAATGTATATCATAATATTAAACTAAATAGCAAACAAACCCACTTTAAACCCACTTTAACAAAATTGTAAATACATTTTAATGCAACAAACTATGTATGTTTTCTAAAATGCTTAGGCATTAAAAATTCTGAATTTGTTTTGGTTCCTCACTTTAGGCTACCACATTTAATCTCTTTGAATAATAAGAATTTTATAAGAATTTTATAAGAAGTAATGAATGTTCATCCACCTCATACATTTTCTTAATGTGTTTATATCCTGGGCTTGGATAAGCCCAGATATAAACACAGCACATAGCATAGAGGAGAAAAATGTAAACTACTGTAATGTCAGAAAGTAAAGTTTATATGACTAATTTTAAATATACTCATTTATTTAATACAGGGCTTGACATTAACAACTGCCAAATGGATTTCAGATTTCATTCACGCCCACTAGATGCTTTGGCAGGTTGAATTATAGTCTATATATATTATGGATGGGCTTTTGCCCAAGTTCTTGAATGTGACTGCGGCGATTGATCATAAAAATAATTATTGTACAGTTAAATTTCTTTTTTTTCTGATTGGTTATGGTAGTGTTTTTGGTGGTACCCTGACATCTGATTGGTGAGCCTTGCGACAGCAGTTCAGAGTCAAAACTGGGTCACTGAGAGCCCAGATAGCACACGTACATTGTGGCCACATTTGTTAAAGATTGCTGCATTTGGAAAGGATTGCATTCTATTTTAATGTACTATTTTGATTTTCTTAGTGACCGTATTTAATTTTTTTAGGTGAATGGTAAAAGAACAAGCAGGTTTAATTTTGGCTGCCATGAAAAGGAGAAATTTGAGTCATTTTTCTGGGGACTGGTATTTAATTTGGTTCAGGTTTCCTTTGCATATTCAAAATCATTTAGATAAACATCTGGAGAAACTTTATGTGGCTTAAGAAAGCCTAGCTTGAGAAAGTTTAAAGCTTGAAATGTAAAAGCTGTATAGATGATAAATTGTTAGCAAAGTTTTAACATTATTTAACGTGACAAAATAATTACCCTTACCTGTTTGCATCCCTGTCTCTCCAATAAACTGAAGCCCATAAAACAATTAAAAAATATGTATTATATTATATACATTAGAGGAATTTCATATGCTCTGCTTTATCTATGTCATGGCTGCTCTTCTCTGACCTGTTTAGTAGCGCTCTGTTGCTAATTTCAGCTTAGCTATTCAGCTAATTTTCTCTCTTGGCCTGAAACAGAAAATGCCCTTTCTGCATCCCTAAATGTATGTGTTCCTTTTTAAAGAAAGAAACAAGTTTTTTGGTTTCATTCACACAGAAGTAGGTTCTCAAATTGTATCAAAATATAAGCACAAGCAAGTTATTAATGTAATTATAAATGATTTTAATCTAAGATTTACCGCACCAAAATACATTAGCCATATTGACTTTAATTTATATTAGATAAATCATGTTAAAATAAAAACAACAGTATGTATTTTTAATGATATTAAATTAAAAAATGCATAATATAATATAATTAGTTTACGCATACTCAGGGAGTGTTACGGGCATGCTGGTCAGCATCAAGTATTGGCTGATGAGACTAGTGTTGATAGACTGATATGTGCTACATTTAAAATGTCACATGAAAAACATTTCAAAATTAATTAAGCAGAACTCTGAATTAAGCAGACAATCAAATTTGGGCCATATTCAGCTGTAGTGTGGACATAGCCTGTGTGCTTATTTATATAAAATAATATTTTCTATTAGGCAAATGAAGTGCACTGTGTATTTGGTCTTTACATTAAACTTATTGCTGTGACCAAACTACTGAAACTACTCAATAAACTTCACTATACAATATCCTAATGATATCCAATCTCATAATGCATCAAATGTGTTGCTGATGCACATGTGCAAATAAAGTAAGTTTTCAGTTTAATGAAGTTTTCCTAAGTGTCAAACAATTAATCATAGTTAATAAACAATAATATTAATAAATTCATAAAGAAGGACTTGTTTTCCAGCTTGTGATTAAACATGAAACACTCCAATCCCTAAAGTAAAAAATGGACAGACAAAGCAGGTAGATTAGCCTTAAGGTTGGCTGTGCGTTGTTTGTGCAGGTCTTTGTTTCCTGTTTTAATTGGTGTATGCCTGTAGCCATGATTTAATTGGACGTAAGAGTTGTAAATCAGTGATGTGGTATAACTAGCTAACGAATGAATGACCATTAGTAAGGAGAAATTAGCTCTACCTGTCCAATTTACCATTGCCCTTAGGGTAGAGGGCAGGTGTTGAGCAGCCTCATAAACATGTGCTGACAAGTAAGTGTTATTAAAGGTAATTAAATTAGAACCTAAGGTGTCATTCTGGAAAGCAACATCAGCATTACATCATAATTAATTAACGGCTTGACTAAGCATGCTAGACGGGAATCATGAAGTGGGTGTCCTGAGAATCATTTTTTTAATCAAAACAATTAATGAATGAGCTTCTGTACGAGAGGTTAGACCCAGTGGGTTTTTGATCCAAATCAAAGCATTGTTTAGCCTGGTCAAAGTTCATCTGTTTGTTCTATAGATTTACTTTTACAGCAAACAAGCAAGTTTGGAGGTTACATTTTTGAACTTCTAAAATTCAAGGGATAAATGAAAAATAAAATTGTCTAGGTGTAAAGTTTTACATTAATCTCTGAAATATCCATAACCCCTTTATGTATAAATGACTGTACAACTTTTTTATATAACAATAATAAATAAATAGATTAATTCCACAACTGTTCTTATTAAGACTCCTTGGCTTATTGTCTAATAATGACTTATATTACACGGGTCTTGAAATGGTTTGTAGACATGAAGGGTTCATATTGAAAGCATCAGATGATGTCTTCATTTGGGAGTAATTTAATATATAGTATAATTAAACTGTATTTGTGTAAATATTGTTATGTCCAATGTAAAATTTCAGAAATAATAAACATCCTCAGACTGAACGATTAACACAAATAGGTAAGGGGACAAGAAAGGTGTTATTATTGCTTCTAGAATTGTTCAAGTACACAAACTAGAAATGTGTGTGTTAAATCAGTAGAGGGCACTGGATACCAGAACAGCAGGCAAATGATTGGAAGTGGCCGTAAAAAAGTAACATTTTGTGGACAAAGAGCTGTAAATATGGCCAAAGGGCCTGTGTGTAATGATTGTAGGATTCTAATTTGATTTGTGACTCATGACATTTTTGACTCGTGACATTTCTGAAAAATGAAAATTCTAAATCACTAAATAATTGCTTTTGTCACAAAATCTTACATTTCTTTTAGATTTCTAGGAATAAGATCATGGTGCCTTGGAAACCTTTTTGAAACAAGAAGATACTTATGATGTCATTGACTGACTGGGCAGCAATTAAGTAAATGCAGTTGCCTTAAAAATGGATAGAGAGCATGAGAAGAGCAGTCAGTGACTTTGGTTACACTGTAAAAAAAACTTTGCTCACCCTAAACGAAATTCAATTTCCTGGTTAGTCATACTGTGATAATGTTTTCAAGGAAACCATGGAGCCGGCTGGTATACCAAACAGCTTAAATAAAACCTGGGCTAAGTGAGGCCTCTAAAAAGATATTTACGCTTCTAATTTAATAAGACATAGTCCATTTAGTTCATATCTAATCAGTTGACGCAAAAAGGACAAGATTCCAAATGCTTTTTTAAAACCAAATCTGCACTAAATGACTTGAAAGTGACACGTTTAGCTTATACTGAAAGAACTATGAAAAACATACCTCAGTAATTCACCTTTTATCAGTTTGCAGTCATGCTTATTGTTTTGAAATAGTATCAATAGTATAGTTCTGACTTCTGCCTTTTATATACAAGTAAAAATTCTAAATAAAATACCATTATATAACACAACCAAAAAGTATATTAAATAAAAATCAATGGAAGAGAGGAGTAAAGTATAATTAAAAATACATGTTTACATGTTCAGAAAGTTTGTGGGCAAAAGGTGGGGGTCACGTTGATGCCACAAGCAGATACACAAAGCCTGAGGACTTTAACTCTGATGTGTTGCAACCTGAAAAACAGGCTGATGCAAAAGCTCCCGTGGCTTATACTCATCTGGGAGTAAATTTAATAGGTGTTTCTACAAAACATAAAAAAACATTTTAATTAAACCACAGCTGGAAGTGACATATTAATGTCATAAACATCTGACAAGGTAAATTAATTACAAACAACTAAGGTAAAGAAAAACATATGATGCAACATACTGAATTAGATGCAACATCTGTGTTTCTTTCTGGTTGATCTTGACAATAAACATTTTTAGTGTGTGAAAAACTGGCAAAACATTACCAGACATATTGACACATTGCCAAACAAAAGATTTTCCTTGTTTTTGATCTTCTTTTTCTAGCTTGATTTCTACTAAAATCAAAAGGCCTTTTGAAGTAGCAAACTGGCTCTTTAATGTCAACAAGCTGCCTTTTTGTAGTTTGGTCAAATATTTACTTGTATGGGTTTTTTACAAAATTGATCCAAATGCTATTATAACATAATAATTTAATTTATTGCCTTGTAGTAGAGCAAATGCCAGCAAAAACCCAGTAATTAATAATTAAAAGTTTTAGTATGGCTTTCCTTAAACAAAGGTCTAACAAAAAAATTTAACAATTTTACAGTCATGACACACTTTTTTTAGTTGTCCTTATTGGGGGTCATATATGTTGTTCAGATGGTCACCTTAACTCTGTCTGCCCTAGCTTAAGTTGTAACAGCTGGAAACAGTTTTATTTTGATGAGCTATCATAACAGCATTTATAGCATGTTCAAAATTATGGCCTTTCTGACATAAGAGTCAGTCACAATGTAATGTTCTAAACCTTGTAGGCCTTTCATTAAATTAATGCAATTAAAGTAATGGCACTTGTGAATGAGTATTGAGTCATAGGAGTCTATATCAAACATGGTGGGATGCATCATAAATTTAGTTTTAATTTATGTGGTGTCTTTTTTGGAAAATAAGTCTTTAAACGACTTCTTGTACCAACATGGCCATTTTTACTAATTCAGCACAATCAATTAAAAAACAATTATTAATAACAAAAAAAACTAACAATTTTACAATTATAGCACACTTCATTTATAAATTATTTGTAAAACTTTTTTCATGCAGTAAGGTAAATTGCAGTAGAATTCCTAAACTGATCATTTTGTGGAAATGGACTGAATTAGCTAATCACACACAATGGGGCTTTTAAACATTTAGCAATAGACCAGAGCCCCAGGACATTGTTAATTTATTGTGATGTCATTTGCTAGAAAGCAAGTGGATTGCTTATTTTATATTTATTGGAGAAGACATTTTGGATGTTTTTTGTGAACTGATGCATTTTGGACAACTGCTGTTGCACTAGGCCAGAAATACAGATCCTAACTTCCTGCCAGTTTACTTTTTGGACTTTGGTTTATGATTAGTGGGGGGTCAAGCTAAAGTGACAAGCAGAAAAACAAAGCCTGAGGACTTTAACATGTTACAACCTAAAAAACAGGCTGATGCAAACTCTCCAGTGACTTGTACTCACCGGGAGCACATTTGATTATTGTCCTCACAAACATGAAAAACGTTTTAATTAAACCACAACTGAAAGTGACATCATATTAATCTCATAAACATCTGAAGGGTAAAACTGATTTCAAACAATTAAGGGAAAGAAAAACATATGATGCAACTTATTGTTTAATTAGTTCCAATTATATTGATGCTATAACCATCATCAAGCACAATGTAAAATGTATATCTGCCCTGAATAAAATGTAAATTTATTATGTTTGGACTAAAATTAAAACAAAAAAGTTTAATGTGATGAAATCGTTAGTTTTCATTTATTAGAAAGAGTTTGCATATCATGGAATCAGAGAAGAGGCTAACTAACTAATTTAATTTATAGTAGTTCTTGCCTATCACAATATAACAGAATGGTTCTTTTTTAAATACAAAGATTGCTAAACTATGTGGCCTTGGCTAGAATTCTTTATGCATTTACTTCTGTCTGCAGTGCTTGTGAGGCAGCCAAAAAAATATGTTAAGCTGAAGTGACAAACAGAATCAAAGCCTGAGGACATTAACTGTTATGTTGCAACCTAAAAATTGGTTGATACAAAATCTCCAGTGGCTGATACTTGCCTGTGAGCAAATTTAATAGGTGTCTCCATAAACATGAAAGCCCATAAAAACATTTTAATTAAAGCACAGATGGAAGTTACATCATATTATCATCATAAACATTTGATGTGGCAAAACTGCTACAAACAAGGCAAAGTTGTGCATATGATGCAACCTATTGTTTAATTAGACACAAATATATTTTGGCTTAAAATATATTTGTGGCTTAAAATATTACCAAGTACAATTTAAAAATTATGTTTTAAATTAATGCATAAACTTTGTGTTATAAAAAAATGTAAAAAGTAACATTTTTTTACTTCTTTAAAAAAGAATAAAACATGAATTAAAAATGCGAAGAGAACAGATATGCAGAATATAAATGTATATGAGTTTTAATAAACATTTTACTATTTTTATTGTAAATGTAGAAACATAAGTTAGTTCTTGCATATTACAATATAACAGAATGTTGCCTTTTTAAACACAGATATTCCTAGAGATTCCTTGGCTAGAATTCAGTAAACATGAACATTTTTTTGCAGTACTTTTAAGGCAGCCAGAAAATCCTTTCATTCATCCTTTTTCCAAACACACTTGTCTTCTTCAGGGTCACAGGGGGCTGGAGAATCCTAGCATCTCAGGCCATAGGCAGGGTACACCCTGAATGAATGGCCAGTTTGGTGCAGGGAAACACACTTAGCTGAAGGCAATTTTATTATTCCCACACTGACACAGGGAGAACATGCAAACACCACAAAGAAAGGCCCTTCTGGCTCAGCCTAGGCTCAAACCAGGAACCTTCTTGCTGTGGTGCAACAGTGCTAGCCACTGTGCCACCGCTGCCAGAAAATGTTTTGGTAAAATGATATATAATGACAATGACAAATGAAGTATTTATCATTTTCAAGGTGAACATCAATAGCAAGTCTTTCACAACTACCGGACTACTGTAGCACAAACCACAAATCATTAGTCCTTACAGATTAATGCATTCATTTCACAGCCTTAACAAACTGGCAAAATGTACTAATAACTATTAAGACAATTTAACACTTAAAACAGTAACAAAAATTCTGGCATGAGTTTTTGAAGTTGCAGAAAGGATCTTTGGTGTCAACAAGAGGCCTTTATTAAAATTTTGGACACATATTTACTTGAATAAACACATATTTTGGACACATATTTACTTGATTTAAATGGCATATATAAATCACTGTCAGACCTAGGAAACAGAAGAAAGATATTGGGTAGTGATTATTGTATACCATATATGCATTATTTCAGCATCTGGAAGAGTCAGTTGAAGACCACTAATTGTAGAGATATCGAAATATGTAGATGTATAAAGAATATTTTATTAAAAGTACTGCAAATATGATTTTACAAAAACGTTTTTCATAAGTAAAATATCAGTACTATAGTTCTGATACTGTAATAATTCTAAATATGTTTACATTTTTTAGAATATTAGACTTGAACAAATTTAAAAGGCTATTCCACATGTTGGACCTGAGCCGTGTCCTGTCCAATGAGGTCACTGGCTATGTTGTCTATGAAAATATAAATACTGTGTCAAGTCATTGGCATTTAGAGGCTGCATCTGAGGTCATTGTGATGCTGCTCTATCTTTACACAATCATTCTTTTTCATTGCCTTCATACAAAGGCAGAAAACACTTTTTGCAGAATGATGGGAGACCCGAAGTACCCACTGCTGTTCAAGGAGGGAGACGTGACCATTGGAACACTTTTGGCAATCCACAGCACAGAAACATTGCCTTCATTTGAATTTGTGCAGAAACCTCAGCTTCTGTCATGCTCCAGGTTTGTTGTATTTGATATTATTAAAAAATAGGTTGGTTAATGAATCTGATAAATAAGCATGTGCTTGCAGATAAATTAAAAAAAGTTAAAAGTTAAACTTATTTACTCCCTTATATGTTTATTATATGAAATGTTGTGACAGTGTGAATGTTAGAGACTTACGACTGGCCCAGACCATGATCTTTGCCATTGAAGAGATTAACAGAAGTGAAACTTTGCTTCCAAACATTACTGTTGGGTATAGAATGTTTGATACCTGTGCATCAAGACTGTCTTCTATGAGCGCAACTATGGCATTAATGAATGGGCCAGAATTTACAACACACAGATGCAATGGACAGTCTCCTATACATGCTAT
>JAZGTK010013575.1:0-14243 GCA_036877625.1 Ambastaia sidthimunki | reverse complement strand
GCTGTATTATATGTGTGGGCGGCTAAGTTTGTTTGTCTCAGAAAGCTCTGAATATTGTGGATGACTGTCCTGTATTTTTAACATCTTCCTACAGGGCGGCGATATAGAGCTTTTGAGTTTAGTGCTGTACAATCTTTCTTAGGAAATGCTGCTTTAGTTAAAGTTCAAACCTGCCCTATAACTGAGGCCCAAATTGTGGTTATTGTACTTTCCTCTTTGTACTTTCTTCTTTCATTCATCGTTTTGAAGTGGCAGTAAAGATTTAATACAACTAGGTTAAATACAGGTAATCTAGGACACTCTCTCTCTCTTTCTGTGATTTGATGGAGGATTCTGTTGTGCAGGACTCTGATTAGCAAAGAAGAGCTAGAATCTCACCAGTTTTCCCTCAGAGATTCTACAACCAATTCTATGAAGCAGAATTAATTTTCGTTATTTTCATCATTATTCAATTTATTTCACTCCTGCTCATTCTTTTATTCTGTTTTTTCAAACGTCGGCCTCCTTCTCTGTGTTTTCTCTCTGGCTTTCTCCTCAAATTTTCTCATTCAGTGGCAGGATGTATATTTCATTGCCACTGTTTCTTAATGCAAAGCTGTTTTCAACCAAAATTTTAATCCCCCTGAAACCCTCCCCCTCACCATCCAGGCATCACTACCCCCCACTCCATCTTTCTCCCCTTCTATTCCCTTCCTCCCCAAATCTATGAGAGATAAAGAAGAAAACCAGTCCATCGCATTTAAAAGGACCAGAGTAGGTCCAATACACTGACAGATATACAGATTCAGGAGAATTGCTTAACCTCAACAGGAGAATCAATACAACAACAATACTAAAATTTAGTCGCTTCTCTGGTGTAATTCTCATGATGCTGACCTGTCAACTCTGCTTTAGTTACAGAACTTGGCAGGCATAATAAACACAGAGGAATTTGTTCTCAAGGTTAATGATCTTATTTGGCACCCTCATACTGAACATTTTACAGGACAGGTGTAGATGTGAAGCATAGTTGCGCTCTTGGCCTAATAGCATACTGTCAACAAATATTCCCATTTCCAGTTTTCATTTGATGGAATAACGAGGACATTCCAAGGCATGAATCTTTAGCGTTCTATTCCTATCAGAGTGAAACCAAACATTCCCAGTGCCTTCCCCTGACTTTATTGTGGGGCAACGCACCAAAGAACACGCATCGATCCATCTGCAGGAGAATTTGTATTTGGCATGCCCATTTTCTTCTGAGCAAGGGGATTATTTTACCCCTGACCAGCTAGGAGCTTGTTTAAAGTGTGCACACACACACACACACACTGTTAGCATTAACCTTCCTGCGATGGAAAGCTCATTTGTCATAGTAAATCAGTCTGTGAAGACGTGGAGAGCTTTGAACATTGGTCAAACAGATCAGAGGATTCCTTATGATGGATGGATGGATAAATTAAAAGACAGAAAGTAGCTTGACACACACACTTCTCACATACCTGCTTTATTGTTTTACACCACTCTCTTGGTCTTTCAGTGACTTTTTCACTGGTTGGATAGCTGAAGGTTACATGTGTTATGCATTGATCAGTCATGATTCTTGCACTACTTTTGCTTGTTTCCAGGCTTATATTTGCAAGGTAGCAGAACTTTAGGGTCAAAATAATGGAGAGATGGTTGACAGCTAAGTGACTCTCTGTCCGGCTGAAGAGAGATGAAAGTGAGGACAAATTTAACAGACTCCCAACATGAGTGCAACACGGACCTACACACATCTACTCAACACTGCTGAGAGAAAACCTGATGTCAGAGACACGTCAGGTACATGCCGCCCACATACATACTGACAGGAATCGGAAGACCCAGAGGAAAAATGTTTTGCTTAGAACTGTTCTTTGGAAACTCGGGAAATTATTAGTTACATTTAAGTAACAACTTTGTCTTGTGGTTTGTTTTGTGTGATTTGGTCTTGATGAAACTGATGAGAAATATTTGAGTTCATATTGAAATTTCAGATTTTTCAAACCTGATTTTGGGATTTGAGCATTGTTTGAGATATTGTTGAGATCTGACACTTCCAGAAAAAGCATCTGAAAAGCAGTAAACTTTACAGATATCTATCTCCATTTAATCTTGTGTATAGAAGAAACATTTAAGGTAATAATATGATTTACCTTGTGACTTTTCGTTCATATTAAATAAGTCTCTCACATCCACAGAATTACTTCCACAGTAAATCTGTACATCCACAGAATTACATGAGTACTTGTGAGGAAATACATTCTAATTCCTCTCAGTATGAAGTTTAATCACTTCAGCCGGCTACAAAATATGTACTAAATCTGCTAAGCACTGCACGGCTGACAGGTTGTTATGAGCGTGGGGGGTGGAGATGAATTTTGTTTTAAAGCACCATGCTACCTTGAAATGTGTTAGAATTTTGCTCTTTATGTCACATTACTTGATGGGGAAGGACCCTGGAGACACCTCGTATTCTTTCATTGGCATTTATGCATTTGTCGGGAGCTTAATCCATTGTGACTTACTGTGCATTTAAGGTATGCATTTTACTTTGATGTGTGTTCCCTGGGAATGGAACCCATGGCATTGGCGTTGCAAGCACCATAGTCTACCATTTGAGCTACAGGAACTCTATATAATATAGTAATATCACAACAGTAAGTTCTGGTCGTATATTAGCAATGCTGTACATTTGGCAGTATAAATAATGCACCAGTTAGATGCATAAAAAGCATTTTTAGATTTTCTCAGCATTGGTTTCATAAGAAAATGCCTTAGATCTAGTTTCGCTTGTCAAAATGTCTTCAAGAACTAAAAACAAAACGTCATTGTTGAATAAACAACCTAATTTTTTTGAGAAGTTATGCAACGTGATTGAAGCAATTGTTCTGTACAGTATGTATCTAGAGCAAAACTCAAAATATTTTTGCAGAAACTGAAAAATGTTTTATTTAGGGTAATAAACAGCACAGGCCAAAGCAGAGACCCTAAACCTGCAAGTTACAGAAACATGAATACTCAGATACAAAATTGCTTCACCATTAAGGTTGAACAGTGAACTCGCAGTAAAGAGCTACATAAGGTTTAGTTCCAACATGCCTATCACACACCACAGCCACTGTTACATCATACTGTAAGTTCAGTGACATGAAAGTCAGCAGACAAAGAGCTGTGGGTGTGAGGAAAGAAACGTTTAGCTCCTTTGACCTTATGATGAGCCACAGTCAGAGGTCAGTTACTCAGCATCACTAGAGGACACAAACAGAAATAGCTTCTTAGACAAACTGCGCTAGCGCTGAGCAAACATTTTCTTAGCGCTCTCAAACACGCAAAGGCGCCAGGTGTCATCCAACTCAGAATTACATTCAGTTTTATTTGGCATGTGTAATACAGAACAAACAGACTGCACAAAGGCTGAATGAAAAACAGTGCATGCAAAATAGACACTGCAAATAAAAGCTTAAACGGGTGCAAACAAAACGCCGCTGCAATAGACAGTATCAAAATAATTTACATGTAGAATTTAAGCATAAAAAACTATTATCTTATTAACAATCCTGCTTATCCAAACTCTAAATAAATGGAAAAGCTCTATGTCATGTTTCAATAAAGCAAGTTTCATTTTTCTAACAAAAAACCTCCTTTTTAATTTAAATTAAGCTTATTATAAATTGCGTGTGTGTGCTATTTGTTTGCCACAATGTTATGCTTGCACAAAGCAGGATTTTAGTTAAAAGAGATGTTTGTGTACAATTTTTAATGATCATGACACAATAATTGATCAAAAGATGATCTGATATGCAATATAGTAACATTTCAAATTCTGCCGATTCAGGTCCTTGGTCACAAAGATCACAAAGATTCAGTGATGCCGTAAAGTTCCATTGCCTAGCCCTCAGAATTTACTGGAAAGTTCAGAAATTGTAGTGTGCTAAGTGTGATCAGCGCTAAATCAGTTTGGCACTTGGCGTAATCTGATTAGCATAATTCCTTTAGGCAATGAGCTACTAAAATAACACAAGCACATGCAAATAAACAACACTATCAGAGAACACAATTCAGTCTTAGTAAATTTCCTCCTCAGCCATACATTCAGATCTTTTTCAAATCTATATTTTGAGATGCAGCAGAAATACCCTTCAGTTTTTACATTTAGCTATATTCCTATTGAAAACTGATTTGTTGGGCCAACAGTGTCAGAATAGCCAGTTACTGACCTAAAAAGAGTATTTAAGAACAGTACTTACCACAGCTGTTCCACATCTGGTTTCCATAATAAATCTCAACAGTGGCAGGTCAAATACCTGCATGTAACAAAAAGAGAAACAAGCTATGTTATATGAAAGCAATGTTAACTTATACAATACCCTGACCCACAGGAAATGCCCCTTCAGCCCTGATCACACCCATATGCTGGTGTGAGATCTTCATTAAGCCAAAGCCGTGTGTCAAGAGAAAGGTCTGGTGAGGTAGAGCAGCCATTAAAGAGGAAAAGGCAATTGTGGACGCCACCTCATTTCCTGTCAACAAGCAACTGAAGACATTATGACTTAACATGTCCAGCATTTTCATTCGCCATGGATGACAAACCACCATTTGGTTCAGAGAAGCCTTATTACAAACACATTCTCACATTTCTCCAGATGAAAAGCAGACAAATCAAAACCTCGGCCTGACGTTTAAAGAATAAACGGCCACACAAAAGGAAGAAATTACCTTTTTTGATCACAACACGGAATCGTGTGAAAATAATCATGCAACCATTTCATAGCAAAGTAAAGTGTGCTCATTAACCATCAGAGTGAGGAGCGAGACGCAGAAGAGGAGAAATAAAGAGAGGGAGGAGAAAAGAGGAGAGAACTGGGTCAGAGAAGCAGAACACAAGCTGCTCACTCCCTAATGACAGACTCAGCATTGTTTCTATGAGTTTATCTAATGAGTAAATACAATTGCAACAATGAGGGTTATGGCTAACAGATATAGGTTAATCTCCCAGGGCAACGACTATTAGCTGAGCAAAACCCTGCTCTCCAAATGCCACTTAATAACGTGATATTGTGATGAAAAACTGTGATGCTTCTCTTTGATGTAAGACAAGTATTTAAAATAAGAGAGACACCAAGCACCTATTTTAAATTGTTGTTGTTGAGGGGTCACCAGTGGTGGTCCTGGCTTACTTGGTGCATTAGGTGAGATAAGACCAAATGGAGAAAAAGAATACTTCAAACAGCTTATATATATGTGTTATTTTAGGGGTAAAACTGCTTTTGAGGTCATACATGTTTCGAAAGACATGAGGTTGTGTGAATGAATTTAGAAATGACCTAAAGAACGTGTGAATTGATTGAAATCACCAAATTTAGACATGAATGTGTGATTTCTGTGACTGTCTATCAGGCTATACAATAAGGTTAATAATATAACCAAATATATCAATTTTACATTTGACGATTGCGCCATGTCAGTTTAAATGACCATCACAAAGCTTCTCATTACAGGTTTGAAACACAAAATAAGTGTTGCATTGAGAGAGTTGCCTCAAGTTTGTTTCTAGACTCTACATTCATGTAGAATTCTGAATGTTCTGTTTTTGTGTTTTGATACCGCTAAACAGTCTCCAATTTTTTACAGGAGAGTTTGAGCTGTCTCTAGTCTGCTACCCCACTTTTTTACATGCAACTAGAAAACAACAAAAACATCTTTCTTTGCATTGACGTGAACCCAATAAAAACAAGTCTTCTTATTATCCAATCAGAACACACACTGGAAAAACAACAACTAATCATAATTTATAAATCTCGGGGATGCTTAATTATTATTAAAACATCCTTTTGAGGAGGACGAATATTTCTACTGCAGAAATCCATCTTGAAATATCCATGGCTCTCCTTCATGTTTCTGCTATGTGCACAGGCATGACAAATTAAAAATTAAGAGATTATTCATTCCAACTCTGACAGAACATGAAATTAATAAATTATGGACTACAAGCCAAAGGGATTGTTTCATGAAACCCTCTCTTCTTCTGAGTAATATTAAAGGGGAATGTCAATTTGTGCAAAATTAGAACATAATATCAAAGTCAGCTCAAAGTGGTCCCATAGTTGGGGCCATTTTCCAGGGTTTACTGGATTGACTTTTAATGGCCATCTGAAGTGTGAATAATAAATGGTGATTATCACCCTGTGGAGAGAATCTATTTAAGCACCAGAGGGGAAGAAAAAACAAAGATATTACTCAGCCCGGTCACGCTTTTGTCTTCCTGCCATTAGGTTGGGGGTCACTGAAGACTTCTGCACCAGGGTAAGGAGCAATATTGCCAAACTTCCTGTTGTCCAGAAGAAATCCCGCCCCTCCCTCTCTGACACTCCACCTCCATCACTCTTCCTGCCCCCTTTACTTTCTTTCTTCAAGGGCATGAGTGGAAAGCCGGGCCCCCTGCTTGGCCCTAATTGCCCATGATGAGTGTTCCACACATGAGTAGACAGACATCAGACTCCTGCTGACAGGGACCATGCCAGGGGCCTCACACACACACAAACGCATACAGAGGTCAGACTGGGGCTCTCACACTTCATCTGGTGTCTTTCCTCACCTTCACCCGTCCCCATTTCACACACAATGAGACACTATGTGTCAACATACAGGTTTTCCCAACATAAACACAGGCTAGAGAGGAGCAAGAGTAAAGATCAGTTGAGTATAGAAGCCTTTAATTACTGACAGATTAATAAATCTTTGGCTATCAAATGTCTGGCATTTTTACTCACCCACGTCACTCTCAAAACAATTTGGCACAATATTGTAAATGATTTTTTTGTCTGATTTTTAAAATAAATCTGTTGATCCAGTTCACAACTGCAATCCAAAGAATTGGTTTATTTAAATAATTTAGTTCCAAGGCACCAGACATTGTAAATGTATGAAAAAACAACATGAAGAACATTGTTCCAAATACGGACAGAAAACATTCCAGACAAAAGTGATAACGGATCCAGTAGAGCCTTTTTATAATCTCTAAAACCCCAGCAACAGCAACCCAACAAGACTGAGCAGTTTAAGAACCAACACAATAGTGAACTGTTCTATAAAGATCAGAGGAACTTCTATTATCCATATTTCCCCATACATGAAATCCCATATATCCTGAGCCTCTGCCAGGGACAGACTTTATCCGAGTTCTTATCTTCTGAAAAATCTCATGGCCAAACAAAAATCACATACGTGAATATAGTTTGTCGAAGGGATTACATGGAATGAAACAGTATGTGTTGGGAAAACAGCATCCACCAGGATTACTTTGGCCAAGTGGAAAAAAACAAGCCAGGATGGAGGGAAAGACATACAGAGTGAGATACACTAAATATTGATGATGCCTGGAAGTGTGAGTCAGTTTCCAAAACTTACAGCACAAACTGATTACAAAGTAATGATTATTGGTCTGAGTTTTTTGATATCTAATTGAAATAATTGAGGCTAATTAGCTCAAAAGACTGTCAGGAGACTGCTGACGTGTGGCCCTGTAGCATTGCGGTGGAATTTGAAAATAATGTTTATCAGATTTCAGCTACAACTCGGAATAAAGCCAAAAGCACCTCCAGGAATCATAAAAGACAGCGACTAATTTGCCATGTAACTACTGTAATGAATTACTGTGTTTAGCTCTAGCTGTGTGTCATGCTTTTTAAGAAGTGCTTTGTTGATTTCTATTTTGTCAAATTGCTAATAGCGCCATTTAATCGCATTCAACAAAAGCAGTAATTTCATCAGGGTAGACTAGGTAGTTTTTATTATATAGAGGATTAAACTCAAACAATCATTTAATAGTTGGCTCATAATTACAATGTTCAGTGCCTGAACCCACCAAAAGTTTTCAGTTTAATTTGGTAAGCAGAGAAAAACCCGGCAACCTTTGTGTGACCTGTCCATGGCTATGCATTTTTAAGTCAGTGGTCTTCAGAGAGGCCCAACAGAGCTAAGAACCATTAGCATATCCTAACTGCATAATCAGAGCCTTTGGTGAGATTTTAATACCACACAGCACCTGACACTGACTAATTCTAATACCCAGGGTACACTAACTAAGACTTCTTACACACAAGATATTCTTCATTAGGAATTAATGTTTATCTGCAGAAGGCACTGCATGTCTGGCCAATAAATATAAAGAGTGTAATTATAAAAATAATGGTGGTTTCCTAGACAGTTCTACTTTGCTACCATCTTTTCTACCGTTGTTCAGTCAAAGTCATCAATTTACTGCTAACAGAGTCCTGCTGTTACAGATAAACTCACGCTAAATTCACACCATTAGCTGAGCCAGAAATTGACATATCGGACCATTCAAACAAACGCATCACATAGCCACAGTGTTTACATACTTCAGGGAAGTCAACAGACACTCATTAAAATGAGATAAGAGGAAATTTTTATATAGTTTTATTATAAAGGGTCAGAAAAGTAGCCCCCCATTCACTTTCATTGAATGAAAACACAACTAACAAAATTATGTTCCAAGAACATTTCCTCTCAACATTATGAGAACATTCATCAAGCACAAACCTTTACTACCAACCTTACAAGAGCGTTTATCAAATATTAATAATGTTTTAAGAACTTAAACATTGTTTTAAGAATTTTTTTCTAACATTTCTATAACATTTAAGAAACATTAGCTGGGAAAGAGCAACCCAAATATTCTGCCCAACACCTTCTTTTACGTTTCACAGAAGAATGAAAGTCCCACATGTTTGGAACAATATGCGGGTAAATTAATGATAACAATTTACAATTTTTTAGTGAACTATTCCTATAACACCTATTTTTACACATTTCACCTTTACAGGCAAGTGTTATTTAATGATGGTTAGAAACATTACACTATAAATGAAGATGATCCCACAGGGAAGCAGCTTAACTGCCATCCACCTGACATCAACGATCCGTCCTCCTCATGTCCTTGAGAAGATCCAGAGAGCGAGAGAAAAAACGAGGAGTTTCAGTAAGAAGCACAGAGTTGTGGATCCATTAATGTAAAGGCAGGCAGGCAGGACTGTAATTTATGAGCTCTGCAGGCATTCCTTCTTTGGCAGCAGCCCCTCAGGCTTACTGGCCCACCGCCACAAGACACCCTCCACTTCCCACAGGCCCTCTGAAAGCAGCTCAGCCCCACACATCAAGCAAGACAGGCAGCCACATGTCTTCCTCTCTCTGTTCTCAGCGATGGCCATTTTTGGCTTCGCGTGTTGCCGTTCTCTCTAGCGTTTACTCTCTTGGCGTTGCTTTTGGATTTAGTTTTTGCCTTTGAAATTTACTTACAAAGTGGCAGACGAGATTCAGCTCTTTTGCTCGCTTTGACTCTTTTGGTTTGTATACCGTGCTGTCCATCCACTCTTACCAACATGGCCGCCACGATGCAGAATGGGTGGGGCGGCCCTGTACATCGTTCCCCTTACAGTGTTGAGAGCTAATTATATTATTATTTAATTAGCTTAGAGTGATTTCAACACTACATAGAAAATCCACACAGTGGGTTTACACAGACTCTCTTGAGTCATGTAGAGGTGGCATAAACGTATTTACACAAAATCACAATCAGGAAACAGTCCCACACGCTCGAATACTGATTGTCAACAACAAGCGTGCTGATTTTCCTGACAGAGAAGCTGTAGGCTGGCAAAGTAGAGTGTGTGTATGCATGTATATGCCTCTATTTATTGTGATGTGGATTGTATGACAGGAGTTTGTGATTGTTGAAAACAAATAATGTTAACAAAGCTATTTAACATTACAAAAAGTCATCATTAACATTAAATAAGCCATACTTTTTTAAATACTTTTTTTATTTTAAACAATAGTACATTTTTAACTCAAAGGTCTATTAAACGCCACATTTGTGTTCATACGAATGGCAGGATGAATAGCTGTTATCCTCGTAAAAGTTATTTTGATACCCTGATATACATTAATGTCCATGCTAAACCAACAAAAAAACTATCAAAAAATGGGTAACACTTTATTTTGATGGTCCACTTTAAACACTTTAACTGTCAATTACCAGTCAGAGCATCAATAGACTGTCTGCTAAATGTCTGCTAACTATTTTGATCTTCCCCTAACAGATATTCTACTAACTATGAGTAACTTTGCAAATACTTGTTTTACTAACCCTAACATCAACCTCTACTGAGAGTTAGTTGACATGTAGTTTCAAAGCTACTTATAGTTTAGAGAAAGTGGACCATCAAAATAAAGTGTAAGCATAAAATGCATAGAATGGATCTCTTTTTATGTCACTAATCAGTATAGATCAAAGTAATGATATCTGAAGCTCATTCTATCCATATTTGTTCTTTGTATCTTGTTATTTGTTCTCTATTGTGTGGGTGTGATAGTCCTAATGACATGTTCTGTGAGTGAATGGCTGCCCCAGCTAATTTCCAGACAGCTTATTTACAAACAATGCGTCTGGGCAGACGGCACACAAAGACAGCCCACGGAGGACTTCAGAGATCCCGCGGAAGCACGAGGGAGATTTGGCAGACGAGGAAAGTCTCTCTCCCTCTTTTTCCTCAACTGCTTCCTCCCTCCCTTCATCTTCCTGCAGGCTAATTAAACAAACCATGCCAGCGTTGAGAGGGTGCCCTCATGACCACAGTGTGTAAGAGTGTTTGTGTGTTAGTGTTTCTGTGTGTGCTAGTAAGGGAAAGGGGATGACGGAAAACAGCTATATGAAGACACGTGCCAGACTGGCTCTACCAGAGCTTGCAAGCGAGGAATGAACAGATGTGCCGGCTGTAACTTTAGACGGATAAAGATATGTTTGGTGCATAGAGAAAATTACACGCCAAACTTTGCAGCAAAAACAGCTGGGCTGAGAGTTGGAGGGCTATGTGGTCTAATGCAAATTGAGACAAAGGAATTTTCATTCCAACTGATGCTCAAGATCATTTTAAAACTATATTAGTTTTAATAAAATACGGTAGCATGGGCAGCTATTACCGCCCACAGCTGCATCTGATTATTTTACAATAAAAGAAATTGATTATTATTTCTTATAAAAGAAAAGCATAAAATTCATAATTCATTAGTCTTATAAAAACAGAACTTTCTTGTGCAGTGGACATGCTATAAACGTTCCTTGTAAAAAAAATGAAGAAAACATATTTGCATGATGCTTCATGAAGTGATAATAAATGTAATAAATCTTACAATCTTCATTCACAAAGGTTTGGCTGGTTTGTAATTTCTTAATGGTAGGGGTCATAACCAACCTCTAAATCCAAAAAGCATCTTTCTACCTTCACAGACATTTACTAGTGAAGGACTCAGTGCTATGTATGGTCTTGTGGTACCATCAGCCAATCAGCACAGTAATAGGATTAGTCACATGACATTTACTGCTTATGTAATTGGCTCAGAAAGACATGAGGACTGATGGCGTTTGGCATCATTGATGTCAAGCCTATCAGTGCACCAAGTTTACATGTACAAAAACACACTTCAGATGCTACGGTTAGAGTTTTTGTGTGAACTATCACTTTAATAAAGCTGACATTGATATATCTGACGTTCTATATTTGAACGTTTTAAAAAGCATGAGAGAAAAGATAAATGCTTTTCCTCCTACACACTAGCTCCTTAAACACTAATAATCCAATATGCAAGGAAGCATGCAGACAGTACGCTTTTATACATCTACAGACTACAGGTCCAATATTGATCTATCCATGCGTGACTCTCATAGCAAGCAGACAAACATAAAAATACAAATCTATCAGCTTCCTCTTTAACTCTCTCGCTTTCTTTCTCTTCCTCTCTCGCTCAATTTCTCAGTTCCCTGTTTGATCTGAGCCATTAGGACATTACCAAGAAATGACCATTCACACACACACAAGAATAAGAAAGTTAAGAGACAGAAGATATGAAACCTGCAGGTCCCTTTTCTTCAGGCTGTTGAAAATGAGCTGAACCAATCAAAAGCCTTCGTTTTGCTCCACTCTCTGCAGCTAATTGTGTCTAATTGCCAGAATGCAACGTAACACAGTTAAGCTAGCAAATTTTGTTCACAAACCCTACAGTTCAATGAAATATGTCAAAATACAACCTAAATTACTGAGTAATCTACAGCGCACATGTTTAATGGGTTTGATTGGGTTCAGCTGGGGTCTCGTGGATTTAAAGCTGCTCTAAGGTCAAAGATGTGGATTCCATGATTATAGGAGCTGAAAAATAGATAGTTCGACTGCTGGTGCATTAAAATCAATTTACAGTGATTTGCTTAAAGCTAATTAGCACGCCAGACAGTGTTTATGATGCACATGCCACCTAACCACATTTCTGTCTACGCCCAAAAAAATCTCTCTGCTCGCAACTTCAAATGAAACCAAATCAAATTAGAAGTTGAATTAATTTAAACGCTATCCCTGATTAACTGGTGAAATATTTAGCTGTTGATTAAAGTGTGTTTAGAAGCTGCAGTCACGGGTGCTTTGGTGAGCAAAGGATTCTGGGGTTTCATTTATTCATGGAGCGCGCTGCGCTTGTTTCAGGGTGTAAATAATTTAGCGTGTGTATACACACTCACCGTAGGATAGCCTTTTAAAGGGGTCACTGGCCAATTTCTGTGAAATAATCTAATTTAAAACAGCTCTGTTTTGTGAAATAGACTCCCGGCTGGCTTTGGGAAAGGAGAGAGTGGTGGGGGGGGGTTTAAATGTCTTTATTTAGAGAACAGCCCTATTGGGACACATAAGCCAGCAATACAGTACATGGAGCACCTCTGAAGTGTGTGTATGTAGTGTGTAGTCTTACAAGTAGTAGAAATCAGACTTTTTCAAGTAAAGAAATGTGTTAATTATTTAATATATGAATAAATAAAGCCAGTTTCTTTTCTGTTATTTAATTATTTTCACTGACAAATAAAAAATCTACCATTATCATGTCTGGAAAAAAGTGATAATAGAGCACAATTGGTTTAGCATGTTTACGCATTTTCCTGGTAACAGTTCTAAATAGTGTGCATTTGTTGTTGAAGACAAGCGTGTTTTTTTTGTTTCATTGTATGCAAACTATGTTGCGATAAATAAAGCCAGTTTTATTTATTAAAAAATAAAACAACAACACATTTTTAACTATAAAAATAGCAATGTACATAACAAGGTAACGCAACTAGTTAGTTTTCACGAGTGGCAATGAGACAAGCCCAACCACAGCAGTTTTTTTAAACTAAAGCAGTAAGAGTGAGGGAACATCAGTCATATTCTGTTGCTAATGATGAGCAGCCTGGAAACAGCACAGCAGTCCAGCAGATTTCTGCTCATAATGAAACCACTGTGTCCCCACACAGCGATACATAAACCTGCCTCACACCCAAGTGTTAATCCATCCTTATGGCAGATGAGTAATGAGTAGTTTAGTGGCACGTTAGAACATAATCTATAAGCCTTAAGGGATGGAGGGAAAACTAAAGGCAGGAAGAAGTGTGAAAGTATGAGAGAGGGATGGAGAAAGAGAAAACACAATATAGAAAGAGAGGGATGGCTCTATAGGCCTCTATTAGTCATCTTGTAGCCAATAGTACAGCCACCCAGCACCACCAATGGTCACCGGACAAATAAAAGCATGTGTATGTGTGTTTTTTGTCCGGGGACAGCCTGGAAACAGATATGGATTATACAGCATCTGTCATCAATTAATATTAAACAATTTATGTACACGTACGATGCCTCTCTTCTTAAATGTGTAGTGCACACTAAGAAAAATGAACAGATCTTTTGATGGGAGAGACACAGAGACTGTGTTCAGAATCAGTCTTGCTGCCTCGTCAATTAATGACTTTACAGGCAGCATTTGTGTTAAAAGACATCTTCTAAACTGGTTTCAGACCAGCCTCCAAGCCGACATAATGTCATGTGTAGTTCAAGTGTCACTTCAAGTGACATAATCAGGCAAATATTAAATGACAACAATGCTTATTTCCTGGTACAAATGCAAAATTATGTTTTAAAAATTTACATTAGTTAACTTAGTTAGTTAGTTAACAAACTGTGTATTATTGCAGGCATTAGCAAACCACACAAAAATACTTGGGATCTTACACAAATGCTACATCCATACTATCATACTAGCTTCATAGTACACAGACAAAATGTTATACAAACACAGGAATTGGACATGGCTCCTACCTTTGTATACTGCCTGCAGAGCGAGAGCATTTTTCAGGTTTTGGACATAGCCAC
>JAZGTK010013574.1:0-14243 GCA_036877625.1 Ambastaia sidthimunki | reverse complement strand
CTCAAATAATGGGTTAATATATTCATAGGACCATCTGGTGTAAATGGAATGCAATATTTAAAAATATTTAGTTTGAGTAGCAAGTAAAAAGGATATTCTTGAGCACAGCAGTTTACTCCACTTTATTTCCCATTTAAATCACTTAATTTCACATTAGTTAAATGTTCCATTTATGTTTGAATGGGTGGTTCTTGGCTAGAATAAGATAAAATGTAAACCAGACTATGTCAGTGGCCCAAAGGCCTTGCTACATGAGACTGATATCTTCAGGGAAAACTAATGAAATTCACAAAGGTAAACTACCTTATAACAGTTGGTTGTCTGGTCAGAGTAGTCATTTTACAATAAAACAATACCTCTAACTTATTTTTCTTACTGCCTTTTCCTGGTTCATTTGGCATCTTTGTTTATGCTTCAAATCATGATTGAATAACTTTATGTTGTGTGATTTACTCTCTGATGGCCATGTCTTCGTATACCCTAGAGGAAAGGCATGTTTCTTCAAACACTTGATGAACTGACGCACATTTGTCTGCACCCAGAAACACAGAATAACCTTGGGTGATGAAGGGCATGAGATGATAAATCATGTCATGGCTCTGTCTCTGTTGACAGACGAAAGGCAGCCATGCCAAACAGCAGAAAATTGCAAGACCTGTTTCATGAGTCACATGCCTGGAGGTCTACTGTAGAGGCAGGTAGTCACAAGGCTATTATTGCCACCTAGTGTTCAGGAGATTTATTGATTTTTACCTCAATCAAACCAGTCAGCAACTGTATGAAAAAAAATTCTGTAACATGTTTTAATTTGAGGATGTTTAATCATTTTTATGGGAATCAGTAAATCCTGGTATAGTATAATTGTGAATAAAGCAATTATATACCCAAATAAGACCTACTGTCCCCTTTTAGTCACTATTATATTTGGGCTATAGAACTTGGGCTATAGAAGCAGTGGGTTCTCAGGTAGAAATGCATTCAGCATCATCTGCCTTTTTATACAACGGTCATTGTTTCTTGTTGGAGCAAGCAAGCTGCCTGTGGCTCTTTAAAGCTGGAATGGTTACAGAGAGAGTTTAGCTGAAAAAACTGTGAACGTCATGTTTGAGTTGTCAGAACACGCCATCAGACTCACTGTGGTGAAGGTGAACACTGCTTTATAATTATCCTGTCAGAGTGGGAGTTGCTCTCTGTACTGCGCTCTGATATATAGACTCGCCATACCCAGTGCTGCATGTAGCCAGCACAGACAGAGTCACGGGCCAAGTACTTTCTCACACTGTGATATTCTGTGGAAATAATTTCTTTATATTACACAAATATTTGGATATTAAAGCCACACTTATAATTGTATCAGTGTTGTTGCATTTAAAAAAAACAATAAATATGATTATTAAAAATCACAATCATTATTACCCTCAAAAAAAAGGTAATTCAATAAATTACATTTACAGGCATATTAAGATAATTATCATTAGTACTCCATTAGTACTCAAGTCTCTCTTTGTTACCTGTGCACTATCTGTTATTTTCACAATTGCAGCTAGAGCCATCGTTGTTCGGAAGTGTTAGTGTGTGGATTCTCATGGTCTATATCAATTCCTTCTGCATTGGGTTGCTGTTTCCTTCGCAGACTTAAATGAGAGACACACAGGGCTTAATTTTCGCTGTCCTTTACCCAAAACATCTCTAATGAGTGGAGTTTGGCCAAGCAGTAATGACACTCTGTATGGACCATGCCTTTAATGGCTTCCTGCTCTTTACTGCTCCAGCACCTCGGGCAACTTTCTTGTACAATCAGGGCACTTCTACAACGCAAATGTTATTGTGGACATAGATGGTTTAAGCCCCACAGCTTTATAATGTCTGTTTGTGTAGTGAGTTAGCGTTTTTGTATGTGTGAATGTCACTTCCAGGATGTTATAGATTACCCACATAGATGCCAGTAGCAGGTAGTAAGGCTTGGTTAGCATCTGTGCATGTGTACACAGTGTGACATGATATTTTGTTTGACAGTTTTATGACAGAGGTCTGAAATTATGGATGTATTTTCTGTATTCCCCCTCATCAGCCATCAATTAACAACACATAAAATTCATATAATTACATCTCAGCTTCCTTCTGAATTATGTATAAAAGTTTCACTTATTTTCTTCTTCCTGTTAGGGGCTGAGTTGTAGCCGTGCTCCCTCAACCAAACATTTTGATGAGGATTTTGGCCACAAACACATGGCAACCAAGCTGAGCTTTACTTTTCCCTGTAAACACGCAGAACCCATGTTTCTTTTACACTTCCATCTTTATCAAAGACATTTTCTACTGGGCTTTGTGGAGATAGGGGAAAATACATAATGTACCAGTTCAGCAGTATGAAAAGAGTGAGTCAGGCAGTGGTCAATACCACGACAGCCTGATGAAGCATTTACAGTTTTCCTATTAGTCTGTGTATGCGAGACAGCCACATAAACACTTAGCAACTTTATAGCTTAGGTTTTGCCTAATGGTGCTCCATTTTTTTCTGTAGTGTTTTTTTATTTAGCTGCATTTGCGTTCTCACAGCCAATTTATGGTGACAGTTCTTCTCCATAAATCTCATAGAAAACAATGTACTTGTTTCAAACTTAAGTCAAATGCTGATTCTTGGAAGCCTCTGTCTTCCTCACAGGTTGGCTGGAGCACTGCCCGTGACTACTACACTTTTCTTTGGTCACCTCTTCCGGACAACTACACTGAGGGGACCACAGTCAACCGATCTGTGGTCTTCCAAGGTAAAATTTAAAAAATAACAAGTAATGTACAATTTTAATAAATGGTTATGTAAAACCAATTTTTGACAGTGAGTGCTGTACCAGAGAAAAGGGCCCTCAGAGGTGTTTTTAAGGTGTTCAAAGGGCTTTTAATATGCAATGACGGAAACAATAAAATAGGAAGCACTGTGGCCTCCTATTAGAAGGCTGAAGTGTTGATGGGCCATTTTTATTGGAGAGGTTCAGGTCATATACTGGATACTCTGTAAGGGATTAGAAAGGTCTGTGGTATAAACCCAGATTCCTCTTGGTGATTAGGAAAATAGAAGATTAAATGAAGCTGATATGATCATACAGCAGCAGTGGCATTGTAAAGTATGTGTAAATGATGAACATCATGCTATGTTCAATTATCTTACACAGTAGTTGTTTTTCATTAGGATGATTTGGTGTCATGCATTTAAAACCACATTGGTAGATAGAGTCATTATCTAAGCTTGATTCTTGGGCACGGTGCAGGTTATTATGTTCCGAACGATGATGGCGAGTTCTACCAGTTCTGTTACGTTACACATAAGGGAGAGATCCGTGGGGCCAGCACTCCATTCCAGTTCCGTGCCAACAGCCCCACAGAGGAAGAACTGCTTACTATGGAGGATGAGGGGGGATCGGACATCCTCGTAGTCACCACCAAAGCCAGTTACCTGGAGGTAAGAAGATTAAACACATTGAGAACATTACCATTTTTTAGACTTATTTCCCATGCCTCGTCACATTTGTTATTATTCTTCCCCAGCAAAAGATAGAGCAGATTCAGCAGGAGAAGAAGGAGCTCTTGGAGAACCTGGACCTGCTGCAGAAAGAGAGGGATGAACTGATGGATGAGAAGAACAGTTTACAGAAAGAATATGAGCTGGAGCGAGAGAGCTGTGCTCAGCTTAGAAAAGATGTACAGGTGAGAGAAATGTAAGAATTAAAGATCTATGAATATAAGATGCCTGAATTGACCTCGAAATTTGGACAACAAGACTGAGCCATGTATGAGGAAAAATAATACCAATATATTACAACAGAAGTAGTTTATTAAAAACATAGTAGAATTGTGAAGAGATGAAAAGCTCTTCATAATCTGTAAATGTGTCCTGACATGAAATTTTTTAAGAATATAGCGTTCACAGGCTGTCAGCACCCCCTAGTGAGAGTGTTTCTTCAGGGTCTCCACATAAAGTCAAATGAATAAAATATAATAATAATAATTTGCAGCTTTACAGACATGGCTGTCATTAGCATCATTGCGATTTGTTGCTTTTTAAATGTCAGTTTTCATAAAGTATAAATGTATGAAGGCAGAGTTGGTTTAAAGATGAAAACAAGCACGCCCATTTCTGGCTGATAATTTTATGACTGCACTTTTATATGTTGGTTTATGTGCTGTTAAAATAATTCTAAAAATTGTGCACATGAAGTGATACTGCAGAAAACTAGCGGAATTTAGAGACTTGTTTTCCTATTAGTCATGTTTGCTGATTCTAAGACCACACACACAATCACAAATCATAAACCAACAATCTGTTTTGTTCCCATCTTTACTGATGCAGAACACATTATTTAAGACAATTTGATTTTTGAAGGGAATTACTATATATGGCTTGTTTTCTCTTGTTCATTTATGTGTGTATACAGGAGTTGCAACTTTCTGCCCAGAGCTTGCAGGAGGAGAGGGAGGAGGTGAAAAGGAGAATGGAGGAGAGTACTGCACGACTTCTGCAGTTAGAGGAGGATCTAATTGGAGTCACGCAGAAAGGCCTACAGAAGGAGACTGAACTTGATTGGTGTGATTTCTTAACTTAATGACATTATAGCCACAATCAATCTGTTAGTTAACCTCTTTATTACAATAATAAACTGTTTGACATAGCTTTAAATAAGATGACGTACATATATGTGAGTGTGTGTATACATATATTTATATATGTGGGTGTGTTATACTATTATTATTATAGCGTATAATAACAAAGTTTCTTTTATGCATTCTGGACGTGCTCATTATCTCGTATCTTATTATTATATGGTTGAATTTAACAGCCTGAAGGACAGAGTAAAGAAGTTAACTTTGGATAAAGAGGCTCTTGAGTGTCAGCTGAAGAATGAGAAAGATGAAAAGGAGCTCTATAAGGTAATTGCACATGATCTTGAATACATGGTTCTGTTGGTTATCCAAAAGCAATGAGCCTATGGATATGCTAAACAATGCTTTCTTGCCTCTGTATATCTTTTTGTCCAATATCTGTATAATTTATGTACAAACAACTAAACAGATGCCAGCTAAACAGAGTTTTTTTACAAAAGGCTTGTGTATTTAACGCTAGAAAACTGGGAAACAGACCCTCACTTGTATAACAGTTGTTTTTTCCTAATTACTCAAAGTCACACTTTGTAATTCTCCATCACTCACTCAGTCACTCACTCCATCTATCTCACTCTATCCATTCTTTCTTGTGGTGGGCACAGGAACTGGGCGTTAATGTTAGGCTGTAGTCACGGAAACACAGCCAGCCCACACTTCATAGCAGCTGCCTGGGGCAGAGAAAGAGAAGGGTGGGGGTGGAGCAGAGTGGCTGCTCTGTTACAGCTGCGTTATAATTAGGTTTAGCTTGCATACTTCCTTACCAGGAAATACACCTCTTTGTAGAAATTGTTTGCAGATAATTGGGGGCTCGTCCGGGATCTGGTCTGGCTTTACTGTGCTTCTAGTTTAATGTTCCATGCACAGCACAGGAAAATACAAAGGGAAAGAAAACCAGCCTGCTTAAATAATTTATCTGTCTGTGTTTGGTACAGATTCACCTGAAGAACCGGGAGCTGGAGAACACTAAACTGAGTGCTGAGCTGCAGATGCTAAAGTCAGTGGATGTAAATAAAGAGAACACCATTGCTCAGCTGAAGGAGGAGCTTAGTAGAGTCAAAGCCTGTCTGGCAGAGAAAGACAAACAGCACCGCCAGCTACTGGCCAACAGTTCACCTTCGGTACTTACACAGAACTTTTCTGCTTAACGGGTCATATATTTTAGTGATTTAGTTGTGTTTTAGCTTTGCTCTAGTGGCTAATGATTTAACTTGATGCAAGTTCTAGTCTCTCCCTTATTTTGTCATTTTCCTGTCCCTGTCTTTTTCAATAAAAGCTAAAACATAGATTGATAGATAGATAGATAGATAGATAGATAGATAGATAGATAGATAGATAGATAGATAGATAGATAGATAGATAGATAAAATAAATAAATAAATAAATAAAAATACTATAAATAATAATAAATAAAAAAATAAATAATAATTTAAACATTTGATACATTTAAATAATTAAATTAATTAAAATAAATTGCAGTTATATGTGTTTGCCCTTCATTAGCAATAGATACATAGACATGAATTTGATTGTTTATAAAATATGTTTATTTTATTCTCTGATGGTGTTATTTTTGGGCTGTGTGTTTTAGGGAGAAAGTAAGACTCTTAAAGAACAGCTGAGACAGAAAGAGGAGCAGTTGCAAGCTATGCAGCAGCAGGTAAACATGCTGTCAGCTGAGCTGCGTGACTCCTCCAACGCCCGTGACAGAGGCATGGCTGAGCTCTACCGCGTCCGTCTGGAGGTTGAGTCCTTAAAGAAGGGACAGACGGAGGCACAGGCTGAATGCAGCCGCCTGGAAAAGCAGCTGGAGGAGATGAAAAACTTGGCAGAGGAGGAAGCGGTAAAGAGATGCCCACCTGTGATGCATCATGTTTATGAAAAAGTAACTGTAAAATACAGTTCTTACAATAACACCAATAGTCAATAAAACCCACAGTGTTCAGGAAATAAAGCTACTTTAGACCTTAACTCGTATACTGTTAACTACATGTGGCTAAGGAATATCATAATTTGAATGTTCTTACAGCGCCTTAACAATTTATTACTGAATAATTCTTTGTCTCAGCAGTGTAAGGAGTCAGAAGGGTCAGCTGTAGCAGAACTGCAGAAAGAGGTTGAAGATCTTCGTCTGAGACTGCAAATGGCTGCTGAACACTACAAAGACAAATATAAGGAATGTCAGAAGCTACAAAAACAAGTGACCAAGCTCAATGAGCAACAAGGAGTGAGTAATCAACATAACTGTGCTACCACACAGCTGTACCGCCCACAGCTGTTTTTGGGCTCACCCAACCCTTCTGTTGTGTCTTGTCTCAGGTGAAAAGAAGTCCAGGATCTGAATCAACAACTGGTCCTTTGTCTGCCAGTCCAGAGGCATCTGCACCAGGTTAATTTGGTGTCAAATTAAAGTTGTGTGCAATGTTAGTTAAAGGGCATTTGTGTGACCCAGTCTGGGGCAATTGTATTGATATGATGTTTTTGTTCCTTGGATTGCAAACAGGAAGTCCAGGGACATCAGACGCACTGCTGGATGCCATCATCCAGTGCAGGCTTAAAAGTGCAAACAAGGAACCAGACAAAAATGACAAGTACAGGAAATGCAAACAGATGCTGAATGTAAGGAGATCTGTCTCTGTTCCTTTAACACACTAGATCATATTGACTTTACCTGATAACACTTGGCATATTTCCCTGTAGGAGGAGCGAGAGCGTTGCAGCATGATAACCGATGAGCTCTCAAAGATGGAGGCGAAAGTAAAGGAGCAGATTAAAACCAATGAGAGCCTGCGAATGCAGCTGGCTGCTGAGGAGGATCGCTACAAGGTCGGTGCCACCTAGTGGTTCAAAGTATTAGCCACCAATCATACCAGTTAATCAATTATCTCTGTTGCAGGGTGATAATGTCTTACTTCTATACCTGAAATGGGATTGTTCTTTTGTATTTGAAGGGGGCAGACTGTGTAAGGTTTTAAGGAAAGGTTTCATTTACATGCTGTAACATTAAAAAAAAACAGTGAACATTACAGTCAGGAGCTTGAATGTCATTGGTTGACATCTGACTTTGTGTTGTTCACAACAAAACCAGAGACAATGTTGAGTCAGGCAGATTTCCGTTGGGTCCAAGATGCCATTATGTTTGTTTGGACTATAGCCAGCTTTAGAGTTAAAACATGCTCATAATGTTTACTTTTTAGCACACAATTCTGGTGTTACTGTGCACGTGTGAATAGTAACATGTTTATCTTCATAATGTTTTATCAGCATGTAATAACCTGCTCTGCCTCTGAAACAACTTTGCTTTTCAATTGACATCACCAATTCGTCTGTTTTCCTCCAAAATAGTATGTGACAACTTTTTTGCTATCCATACAGTTCCCATGGATAAAATAAAGTTCTAGTTTATATCTTGTTTCGTTTAGAAATGCAGCTGAAGCACAGATGAGTAAGAAAGGTTGCCTTTCCCCACTGTTTTTTAGTATCAAAGTACAGTTTATCTTTTTATAGAAAGCATGTAAAGCTAAATTTAAAAAAGACTCTGTTTAAGTCTTGCACTCAATGACTGGGACTCAAAGAAGCTATGCTGTGTGTTGTTTTTTCATCGGTTGTGTGTTTTCATTCAAAATGATTCATCAGTACAGATAGAGTTAAATGCGATCACAGATAAGAAGTCCTTCAGATGTTCCGATAACATCGACCTTAGTACTGTTTTCTATCCGCACTGTTTATGGCTGCTCTGACTCAAGCCTGGTATCATTGCATTAACACAAACACACAGACAGTGCTGGTTTATGAGCGTGTCACTGAGGAGACTGACTTTTACTGCTGTTTACATGAGATGTGCAGTTGGTGGAGGAAGGACAGTTTGAAGTTCTGGAATAAAGACAGGATAATGCATCTGCTGGCTGCCTCCCTTCCCAGCAGGAGACAGAGCGGGGGACTCTGTTCTGTTAAAGCAGAAGGTTCATGTGCAGATCAGTGCTGGTTTTCAGGCTAATGTTTACTGTTTTTATACATGACTCATATGGAGTCAGGCCAAGCTGGATGTAAATGAGGAGCCGTCTTGTGGCATAAGAGAGAGATTTGTACTTACCGACAAATATTTCATTAAAATCCCATCACGTCAAGGTTAATTTGAGAAAATGCACATCAGTGCTGCTTTGGTAGCTTTTACAGTTATCACACGGCTCTCTGGAAAACTTGATGTTGATTGGTCAGCAAATGTTTTTGTACAGTGACTGCTGAATTGTATAATTAAATATAATTAGCTTTTTATCTCTCTTACCACTCCATGATTTCAGACAGTCATTATTACAAAATAAACTCCAAACCTGGCTTGTGTTTATTTGACTGACTACATTATCTTTACATATTTGTTTTCATTCCAAAGCCAAGGGGTGAGCTTTTGCAAGAACTCCACTTTTAACAACTTTTAATTTCATTTTTTTTTTAAGCAAATCTTAATATTAACTTGAATTTCTCATTTCAGAGCCAGGTGGCAGAGAAGGGAAGGGAACTAAAGGAGCTAAAGGAGAGTCTTGTGGCACTGACCAAAGAAAATAAGAAACTGGAAGAGGTGCGTGCTTTCATTTTCGTCTTCCACAGTCCTCTGCCAGTCTAAAACTGACGTTATTTTGGTTGGTTTTTTTATTCTCAGAATCTGGTTTGGGTTTAACATATCTCTGTAATTGAACCAGAGTGCCAGTCCTTATTTTCCATTCAATTACCCAAGACCACAGAGAGGGATGCATAGTCGAGGTGCAACACAAAACTCAACGCACAAACAGCACAATGACCCAATTTGAGGTTGAGACTAAATGAAATTGGCGCCTGCTGAAGACTTCAATAAAAAACAGAGCTCTGCTTCTCTTTGAACCGGGCCTAATTAAACAGTTTGTGTGAGGGTGGCAAGTTTCTCCATGACGCTGCCACAAAGTGATGTATTGTCTGGACTCAAAGATGGAGAGAGGAACTGTAGGGTGGACAAATGGAACCTGATTGTCGATACATCATGCCTGGCCTAAAATTAGCGTTTTCCCATTTTGTCTCCAATATCTCACCTTGTTTAGCCTGAATTAATTTTAAAAGGGTGGTTGTTTCAAGCAGGCATGCACTGGGTTGCTGCATAATGTTTATTAGAATGTAATGCTAACTCTTAGGGGGAGTGTTAGAAAGGCACTTACAATGGAAATTCCTACAATTACATAAATTCCAGAAGAATTAAAATTCAAAATTTCATTTAGATTTTTCTTTAAGTAAATATGTATAATGTTTAAGTCTTGTGGCCTTGTGTGTGTTATGTCAGGAGTTGCAGAGAAGTGTCAGCAGGGAGGAAGAAAACAGGAAAGAAGGCAATCTGGATGTGCAGTCAGTTTATCTGCAGTACCCCCTGCCGTACCCTCAGGATGACCCGTCTCCTTTGCTGGTGCCTCAGCGCCCCACTGATCTGATGTTTGGGAACCCGTACTCTTCTACTGACTCCAGAGGTGTCTACATACCTAAAGCTATCGATTTCATTCAACTCTGTTTAACATAATTTTCTTCAGGACAAAGAAATTTGGACCTTCCACACTAAATTAATTAACAAAACTGATGTCTAGTAATGCATTCTTACTAACCTGTGTCATGTGTCCCTGGTTTGGCTTCAGGATTTTGGTTTCGGGCACTAAAGCACTTTCTTTCCTAACAGATGGAGCTGATGGAGAGTTTTCTGATGACCATATGCCCCGATTGCCCCCAGTCGGGCCTCCATCCTGGGATAGCAATGTGGTCTGTATACAGCCCGCCCGTAACCTCAGTCGCCCAGATGGGCTAGAGGAACCAGAGGAGCCACAAGCCACTGTAAGTTCTGTAAGTTTACAATGTGTTCCACATTTAGCTGTTAGAGGTGATAGAGTTGGGAATAAAGGTTCAATCACATCAGAACTACAGATGGTATCAGAACTTTTTTCAGATCCCTATGCCTGTCTTTTATCTCCTGTTCTCTGTTGTGTTGGCCTCTGGCAGGGCTTAGCTTAGCTGAAATTATTAAAGCCTGGGTAACCCTGAGCAGAGTCATTAAGAAAGTGCTCATGGTCTTACCTCATCGCACACTGTAGCTAATTGTCCTCGTTAGCCTTGCTTGACTAGCAGAGCAGTGGATTTACTGAACATGTAAGAGCTTTAGTCAGCTGCCATAAAGCAACTGCTTTTCATCTAAAGTGACTTAAGTCTGATGGATGTTTACCTAAATAGTAGGTTTTTTTTTCCGTTTTTCATTATTGGCACCTACATGCATACACTACACTGCAGTGTGCATTACACGTGACTCTAAGAATCCTGGGTAATCTAATGAATCTAAACTTTTGTGAGTCACTCAGATCACTACTCAGTATGCTTACAAACTTTAGACATACTTTCATACTTCATGTGGATTAGACATTTGGTAAAACAAGGGTCTCCAACCTTTTTGTAAATGCTGGTTACTAGAAGGGATAAAATAATCTAGAGGGCTACTTGGTGGACATACCAACCCTGTTTATCATCAAAAGTTAAATTGTTCATAGTGAACTATATAGTAGACAGTTTTTGCAGATACCTTTGCTTATGCTGAAAGGAAATGTTTTTATCCATCCCTCAGCATACCAATGAACAGCCCACAACCAGTGACCCTACAGAATTCCTCAACGATGAACAGATGCCGTTTCGCTTTGAGTCCAGGTAACAACAAACATGTTAAGCCTTGTTTGTGGTGTGAAAATGTGTATTAGCCTAATGGCCCACCCACATCATCTGTTTTACTGCCATTTCCCTCCTGGTGGTTAACTCGCACACAGACACAAACACCTTACTATGCTTATTTGTGTTTTACTTTTGCATTATTTATATTATATTATAATCAGTTAAACCTCTGTTTCTCTGAGCAGTGGGGAGCAGCAGAAGCGTTGTCCGCTCTGTGAAGTGATCTTCCCTCCTCACTACGACCAGGCGAAGTTTGAGGAGCACGTGGAGAGCCACTGGAAGATCTGCCCCATGTGCAGCGAACAGTTCCCTCTGGACTGGGACCAGCAGCTCTTCGAGAAACACGTCCTCACCCACTTCGACAGTAACGTGCTTAACTTCTAGTCAAGAGCCTGGACAGAAACACTGAAGATACTCACCTGCATCGTACACTCTGTTCATTTGTGTAACTGTTTAACAGCCACTGTAAACTGCATGATTAGCTTTGATTAGCATTCACTCGTAGATAACTTATTCTTTATTCAGACACCAGCAAGGTGAAGATTAAATACTATTAATGAATTCCAAGTGATGGAGAGATGGATATGGGTTGTATTTGTTCATTTTAATTAAGGATTACTGGTTGACTTTAAATGGCTTGTGCTATCACAGTTAGCAGTTCAGGTGGTTTAGAATACATTAATAATAATAATGTACGTTAAGGAAACTGAGCAAGTGTCATGGTGAAGCATTCTGGTGAGAAATCTCTATTCAGGTATTGCCCTAGCACAGGTTTTTCTGTCAGGGCCGTGTGGTGGTCCAAGAGGGTGATTCTTAATAAATGATCTATTTTAGAATAAGCTTTCTAAAGACAAACCTTGATAATCACAAAATGTAGTCATATTTTTATTTAAATCACTTTCTATTTTAATTGAGGTTATTCCACATGCTTATGTTTCCTGTGCACTGAGTTGCAATGTTTTAGTTAAATACATGTGGTCTCATCTTGTGTGCGTGTGTATTATATACCTTATCTAAACCAATAAAGAATTAATTTGAAGCAGTCTTTATGCTGGTGATACTGTTCCTGTGATTTACTAAAACCACGCTTTCTTTATGCACAGAAGTATAGCAAAAATATACATTTACACTTTTGCTTTCACACACAATCACACACAATGTTCTTAAAACATCAGAGGCCATTTTAATGTTTAAAATGTAACCAAGTTTACATTTACGAAGCAGCTTTTTTTATTTTTTTATTTTGTCACAGAAAATGTCACCAGTTCCAAAACAACCTCTGGTGTTTGACTTCATAACATGTAGGAACATTATTGTCCAGAAACTTATGAAAATATAATTTAAAGCACTCACATACAGACGTTAACAATACATTAAGTACACAATATATCAAATCCCTTTGTATTGGCAGTGTAATACTGTCACAATGTTCATCTAAACTGATACTGCAACTCCATAATGACATAAATGCCCATGCAGTGATGTCATCATGAGTAACTGGCAGGCCATGATCTGGCTGGGATTTCTGGAGGGTCTAGTGACACTTTATTTCTACCACCCCTTCATTTATAACAAATCCAAAAGCAAATCAAAACAAGTACCTTTCTGATGCAATATTACGCATCCATGCTGGAATATTTTTGGGTTGGTTGGGACTCTATAGCTCTAGTGAACAGGCAAGTTCTGTTACATATTCCCGCTGACAGCTTAGGGGTTTGTATTAAGATCACACGGACAACCACAGAAAAAGGCCAGAATCAAGGTGAATACAAAATCTGAATATTAATATGAATCAGGCTTTCGACGGACATCTGGCTACACATATACTGTACTGGAATGCTGTGGTCTACCACAATTCAAGGCAACCAGTTTAAATAATCTCACAACTAACAAGCACACTGGAGGTACAGCAAAACAAATGAATTCCCTTAGAATAAGAATGCAACAACCTCTGAAGTGTCGTGTTAGTCCTTTAAATTTCACAGCCGACTCACTGACGAGATTCAGCAACGTCACACTTGTTGGCAATACAAAATTCCTTAAACAGGTTGGCAACTGGTCACTACAAAGTGCTTTAGGTTGCTTCACCAGGTCATGTGAAGTTCACTATGGAGTTCTAGAATGCTCCAGAGATTCTAGAACACTCCGGCCACAGCGGACAGCTTACTCTAATAATTTGGGCAGGATTATGATTCTGAAATGCTGGCGATTTGTCACCTGAGACTCATTTGGTGCTATAAGTCATTATTTTTTAAAGACTAACCAAAAATGGCCAAAGCACTACCTAAATAAACTTCACATACATAATATTGTCAGTTCTTAAATTCAGTTGGACATATAAAAAAAAACATGGAAATAAAGTATAGAATTTGATTATGAAAGTGTATAGAATATAGATTTATATACACAATCTATAGCTATGAAAGTTGCTTATAGATTTTGGGGTAGATATTTAGTTATATTACAAACATTCAGACTTTTCAAGCCATTCCTGTTTTTAAGTTTTTCACACAGTCACTGGGAAGAAATTAGGTAGGACAGGCTGAACCCTCAAACTTCTCCATTCAGTGTGAAGCTGGTTTCATTTGTAAAATCTCCACAGCTGCTAGTAACCATTAGTTCTTAACGGAACATGATTCTCTTCTCATACATCATTCTTTAACAGTAAGCACCTCACATCAAAACATAAGACAAGGAGAGAAAATGATAGCCAATGTGCAAAAATACAAAACTGTTAACTCTGTTAAGATACAAATAAGCAAAGGAAATAATACAAATTAGATAAAAGACTTAAAGCATGCAATTCAGAGTGTAGTGTCTTGTGAATGTCAAGGACAGCAGAGCCAAATGCTCCTCACAGAGGTTTGAAA
>JAZGTK010013573.1:0-14244 GCA_036877625.1 Ambastaia sidthimunki | reverse complement strand
GACCGGACTGGACCCGGGACCGGGCTCTGGCTCGACCGGACTGGACCTGGGACCGGGCTCTGGCTCTGGCTCGACCGGACCTGGGACCGGGCTCTGGCTGTGGCTCGACCGGATCGGGCTGTGGCTCTGGATCGCACGGAGGCGGCTCTGGACTGGGCTCAGACGTAGGCTCGACCACGGCCGGGCTGGACTTGAACCTGACCGTGGGCTCTGGCGCCTCCGGACTGGGCTCAGACGTGGGCTCGACCACCGCCGGGCTGGACTTGGACCCAGACGTGGGCTCGACCACCTCCGGACTGGGCTCAGGCTCGACCGGACTGGACCTGGACCTGGACCTGGACCTGGGCTCTGGCTCTGGCTCGACCGGACTGGACCTGGACCTGGGCTCTGGCTCTGGCTCGACCGGACTGGACCTGGGCTCGGTCTCTGGCTCGACCGGGCTGGACCTGGGACCGGGCTCTGGCTCGACCGGACTGGACCTGGGACCGGGCCCTGGCTGTGGCTCGACCGGATCGGGCTGTGGCTGTGGCTCTGGCTCTGGCTCTGGCTCGACCGGACTGGACCTGGGACCGGGCTCTGGCTCGACCGGACTGGACCTGGGACCGGGCTCTGGCTGCGGCTCAACCGGATCGGGCTGTGGCTGTGACTCTGGCTGTGGCTCTGGCTGTGGCTCTGGCTGTGGCTCTGGCTGTGGCTGTGGCTGTGGCTCTGGCTGTGGCTCTGGCTGTGGCTCTGGCTCGACCAGACTGGACCTGGGACCGGGCTCTGGCTCTGGCTCGACCGGACTGGACCTGGGACCTGTGTTATAGCAAATCCTTCATATTCTTGTTCAATAAGAATTGCACATAATATTTGCAATAATACCATATTGTATATTGTGTAGAATGTCTGAATTTTTTTTTCCAATTTTTTTTTATTTCTACATTTTTCTTAGTATTTTGTGTAAAGCTGCTTTGAAGCAATGTAACATTATAAAAAGCGTGATATACGTGAAACTGAATTGAATTAATACATTTCATGGTATGTCAGAATTATCTGAAAACCTAATTGTTCTTTTTAGCAAGACACATCTATAAACTAGTACAAACCATCAACACATAGATATTCCTTCCAAGCAATTAATATTTCTAAAAATGCTTAGGTGTCTAAGACAATAAGTGAATCAAACAATGAACACTACACAAACAAACATACAATCTAAATATGTACGACTCATTGCTCAACATATGGCCTCCTGCATAACCAAACTAATCACATTTTTAAGCATTTCAATAAACATTTATTTCAATAAACATTTACTATAATACTGACATCTGCACACTCTTAGACTTCAACTCACACTATTTTAACAAATAATTAAAAGGCATACCTGGAAAAGGGGAGAGAATTAATCAGTCACACTCCACGATCCTTCTCCACTGCGAACTTTATGCATAACGGAAAAATGCCACGAGTTCTTCCCCTAGTGTTTGACAAGGCAGCAGTAATTGTTTGCTTAACTTGTTGGACTGAACTAATTGATTTGCATGTGTTAATCTGACAGCACTTCAGACAAGTGTCAACGAATTCTAACCTGGTTATTAGTGTCTGGGGGAGCATATAGTGCTTTTGACTAGCATTCTTTAGGTTTGGGTAATAATGGGTAATAATGGGTTTGGGTAATAATGGGTAAGGTCTTTTTGTCCACATTGTTGTAGGAGTCGTTTTAAAAATTAGTTAGGGCCCAGGCACTGAAAGTGTAGAGTCCTATTGGTTTTTCTTAGGATTCAATTCAGTTTTATTTATATAGCACTTTTTACAATGTTACATTGCTTTAAAGCAGCTTTACACAAAATACTAAGATATATTTAAAAATCAAAAACAAATTAGAAAAAAATTATCAGACATTCTACACAATACATGGTTGTCACAAATCCACCTGCCACGCCCACTCCGTCACGCTCCCAGTCACCGGAGTTTTAATCACCATCACCTGCTACACATCATCAAGCCCGCTCGACGCCTTGCACCCACACCTGCTCCTTGTTTCATTGTCAACCCTTCCGTATATAAATGCACACCTCAGCTCCACTCACCATCCAGTCTTGTTTATATGAAGCGGACTCATGCCGGTATCATATGCTGATCATTCAATCTCATACCAACCTGTACTCTTTACCTATGTTTCCTAGTTGATGTTCCTGATTTGCTGAGGTGGGCCTCAGGATAATGAATCAACGAATTCTCCATCTGACTCAAGCTCCTGGTCTTTAGTCCATTCAAGATTGCTATACTCGTCTTGTCATCTCTGTTTATATACCTGATTCATTCCATTAATCTTCTTTGTTATTCCTTACCATTGTGTACGTATATTGTTACAGAAGACCGGACCTAAAACATGCAGCAGGCTGATGAGGCTGGAGCTGGGGCTTCTCCCGACCCCTTCCAGGAGTTGGTGCAGGCAGTGTGGCAGTCGCTCACGGCCACTTCCTCACCCCAGCCCTCCCCGGAGCTCGTCCACGCCGTATGCCTGGCCCTGCAAACCAACGTTCCCCACTCCAGCTCGGGAGGCAGCCCGCTGGATAAACCGGATCCTTTTTCCTGGAAAAGCTGAGGATTGTGAGGGGTTTCTGATGCAGTGCTCTCTTTACCTGGAAGCCAACTCCCATCGCTTCCACGACAAAAGAGCACAGGTGTCGTTCATCCTTTCCCTGCTATCTGGGTGGGCTCGTCAGTGGGCTCAACCGCTCTGGGTGGCCAACACCAAGGAAATATCCAGCCTCAGCACATTCTTTAACAGTTTCCGTCATACCACCTCACCATTCTCTGTTTCTGATCAACCGGTTTCCCTGCAACAAGGTTTACAATCTGTTAGCTCCTACGCCCTACAGTTCTGTATTCTCGCAGCTGCAAGCAGGTGGAATGACCAGGCCCTAATTACTGTGTATCGTCGAGGACTCAACGCTGAGTTAAAACGATTGCTGGTTCTCTACAATGACATGATTAGCCTGGAGAACTTCATCCAGAAATCCATATGGGTGGCTCAACATCTCACCGCCTGCAGCTCACCACTCCAGGCTGTAGTCTCTTAGTCTTTGCCGCCAGAGCCCATGCAGGTGGACCATGCCCGGTTAACACCTCAGGAACGCACTCACTGTCGTCTAAACCAGCTCTGCCTCTATTGTGGCGCCAGTGGACACCAGATTGCTCGTTGCCCCATCCGTCCTGCATGCCCAGTGGTGAGTTCCATTATAATTCCTCCCCGAGTGGTAAACCTGGCCAAAATTCCTGTAATACTTACCTCTAACACTACCTTTGTTTGTGTCCAAGCCCTCATCGATTTCAGCTCCGCTGGCAACTTCGTCTCTCCAGAAACCCTCCGACAACTAGATCTCTCCAAGCAACCCATGTCTACTGTGTACCAAATCCATACCATACAGGGTAAACCCCTGGGTTCAGGATGGATCCAGTATCAAACACCTCCCGTTACGATGCAAGTCGGCTGCCTCCACTCCACCGCGGAGGTGATCCTGGGGCGGCCCTGGTTGGAACTTCATAACCCTCGCATCAACTGGGTAACCGGCGATATCTCACAATGGAGCCCGTACTGTCACGAGCACTGCATCCTTCCATTCACGAAACCCTCACATCTTCAGCCGTCCCTCATAGAAAGCAAAGCCACAACAGTGGAACGCCCGGAGTGCTCTGCTGACATCTCAATTCCTTCTCCACATCAAGCTTATATTTAAGTGTTCAGCAAACAGTTAGCCACGCAGCTGCCTCCCCATCGTCCATGGGACTGTGCCGGCAAGCTGTTGCCAGGTGCATCACTCCCCAAGGGGAAAATCTACCCACTGTCCATCCCAGAGCAGAAGGCCATGGATGTTTACATCAAAGAAGCCCTGGACCAAGGATTCATATGACCTTCTACGTTCCCTGCCGCTTCGAGCTTCTTCGTGGGCAAGAAGAACGGTGGTCTCCGGCCCTTGGTCCCAGCCGCTCTTGAGCAACTCGGGTCAGCCACCATTTTCTCCAAATTAGATCTCCGCAGTGCCTACAATTTGATCCGGATCCGTGAAGGGGATGAATGGAAGACTGCCTTCATCACCCCTTCTGGACATTATGAAAACTTGGTTATGCCTTTTGGTCTTTCTAACGCACCTTCCGTTTTTCAAAATTTCATGAATGAACTATTCCGTGATTACTTAAATAGGTTCGTACTCATTTACATTGACGACATTTTGATTTATTCACCCTCCGTTGACCTCCATATCCGTCATGTCACTCTAGTGTTCCAATGCCTCCTCGCCAACTCTCTATACCTCAAACGAGAGAAATGTGAATTTCACGTCTCCCACACCCAGTTTTTAGGTTACTTAATCACCCCTGGTCAGATACAAATGGACCAGGGGAAGGTGGAGGAAGTAGTCAATTGGCCAGCTCCCACTTCCGTTAAGGAGCTGCAAAAATTCTTGGGGTTTGCCAACTTCTATAGACGCTTCATTCAGGGTTACAGTGTCATCTGCTCTCCTCTAACCTCTCTGTTAAAGGGCAACCCCAAGCGCCTAGCCTGGACCTCCGCGGCCGAGGAGGCCTTTCAAGCCTTGAAACGCACCTTCACATCCGCACCTATCCTCTGTCACCCCAATCCAGAGAAGCCCTTCGTTGTGAAGGTCGACACCTCGTCCTCCAGAGTTGGTGCCATCCTCTCCCAGCGGCAGGGGTCGCCCTCTCGTTTACATCCATGTGCCTTTTCCAGAAAACTCACCCCGGCAGAGCACAACTACGACACCCTGGAAAAGTGCCGCCACTGGTTGGAGGGAGCTAAATGGCAGTTTGAGGTGTCCACCGACCACAAGAACCTCCAATATCTCTGTAAAGCAAGACGTCTTAACCCCAGGCAAGCACGCTGGTCCCTCTTTTTCACTCGTTTCCGCTTCTGTGTCTTACAGACCTGGTGCCAAGAATGGCAAGGCAGGTGCATTATCACGTGTACACCAAGGGGAACCCGAACCCACTACTCCTGACACTATTCTCCCTCCGACAGTGGTGGTGAGCCCCATCCAGTGGGCCATTAATGAACAGATCCGTCGCTCCCATGACATCCAGCCCGTTCCGCTGGGAGGTCCAGAAGGGAGTCTCTACGTTCCACCGGAATTCCGCACCACCCTTCTGGACTCAGTTCACGCATCTCTGGGCTCTGGACATCCTGGCAACTTGCGTACCCTCTCGCTTCTCCAACAATGCTACTGGTGGCGCTCCATGTCCCGGGATGTGAGGCGATACGTCCAGGGCTGTGAGGTGTGTGCGGTAGTTTCCACACCACCTCACCTTCCGGAAGGGAAGCTGTTACTGCTACCGATTCCCCAACATCCCTGGTCCCACATCGGGTTGACTTCATGTCAGATCTACCGAATTCGAAAGGTAACACCTGTGTCTTCGTTGTTGTAGACCAATTTTCAAAGACCTGTAAATTCATCCGTCTAAAGGGTCTACCCACAGCCCTGGAAGCAGCGGAGATCCTGTTTCAGACCATCTTCAGGCACTTTGCGATCCCAGAAGACATTGTGTCCGACCGAGGACCCCAGTTCATTTCCCGGGTCTAGAGGGCCTTCTTCCAACTCCTTGGAGTCTCGGTCAGCCTCTCTTCCGGGTATCATCCCCAGACCAACGGCCAGACGGAGAGGAAGGTGCAGGAACTGGGGAGGTACCTCCGCACATACTGCTCCCGTCACCAAAAAACCTGGAGCCAGTTTCTGCCCTGGGCCAAGTATGCCCAAAATTCTCTGTGAGAGTCCACCACTGGCCTTTACTCCATTCCAGTGCTGTTTGGGGTACCAACCTTCCATGTTTCCTTGGACTGGAGAGCCTTCTATGGTACCTGCCATCAACCACTGGTTTCCGAGAAAGCAAGAGGGTTTGGGACTCAGCTCACGTTCATCTACAACAAGCAGTTCGGAGACACCAACGCCAAGCAGACTTCTGCAGAGCCCCCACTACTGTCTACCAACCGAGGCAAAAGGTTTGGCTGTCCACTTTGGGTTTTCCATCTCCAGCTGCCCTGTAAGAAGCTGAGCCCACGGTACATAGGTCCCTTCACTATTCTGAGACAAATAAACCTGGTGACTTATCGTCTGGACCTGCCCCCTCAGTACCGTATCTCTCCATCCTTCCATGTGTCACTCCTCAAACCTCACACTGACCCTGTCTCTCCTCCATCCTCAGGTCCAGACAGGGAAGCGGATCCTCCTCCCGAGGTGGTGGGTGATGAGTCCATCTATAGAGTCAATCAGATCCTGGACTCTCGTCGGCGGAGTCCGTTACTGCAGTACCTGGTGGACTGGGAAGGCTATGGTCCGGAGGAGCAATCTTGGGTCAACTGAATGGATATCCTGGATCCCTCACTCCTCCAGGAGTTCCACCAAAACCATCCCGATAGACCTGCATCTATACCCAGAGGAAGACCCTGTCGACGCCCCCCACCACGTCAGGAGCCGCTTCGGGAGGGGGGGTTGTGTCACAAATCCACCTGCTACGCCCACTCTGTCACACTCCCAGTCACCGAAGTTTTAATCACCATCACCTGCTGCACATCATCAAGCCCGCTCCACGCCTTGTACCCACACCTGCTCCTCGTTTCATCGTCAACTCTTCCATATATAAATGCACACCTTAGCTCCACTTGCCGTCCAGTCTCGTTCATACGAAGCGGACTCATTCAGTATCATATGGTGATCATTCGATCTCATACTAACCTGTACTCTTTACCTGTGTTCCCTAGTTGATGTTCCTGATTTGCTGAGGTGGGCCTCTGTGCAATATCCTGGTTTCTCCACTTCCTAGTCTCCCTCGCCATACTAGGATCTTTAGCACTCTCTCCGTCCACGCCATACTGGGAAAAGGAATTAACGAATTCTACGTCTGACTTAAGCTCCTGGTCTTCAGTCCATTCAAGATTGCTATACTCACCCTGTCTCGTCATCTCTGTTTATACACCTGATTCATTCCATTAAACTTCATTGTTATTCCTTACCCTTTTGTCTGTATATTGTTACAATGGTATTATTGCAAATATTAGGTGCAATTTCTATTCTTGCAATAATGCCATGAAATACACACAATACACACAGAAAACACATACACATATTATACAATATGAGAATGAAAGGCTCAACCGGAAGGGCCAGTTCACCTCTGACACGTTAAAGCTGCAATTTGTAACTTTCCTGGATATAAACTGAGTGCTGGTAATAGTGATTATAATTGTTTTGATTTAAACTGTTGGGTCTGATTTTGTCAAACACTAAGAAATGTTACAAGCAGAGGTGGTGGCAGAAACAAATGTTACTAATTGCAGCTATAATATCTTACTGCTGTGACAGAGCAGGGAACAAATATAGAATTAAACTAATCTAGGGGTTGGTTAAGTATGTTAATAGTAAGATTTATTAAAGTCCATAATAGTTCCTTTGGTCGTCCCATCCCGTCTCCGCCACCATCCGGCCCTGACACAGCTGACTACATGACCTTGGGGAAATAAAAGACAGACAGACTTAGTGAGAGCCAGCACATATGTTCTAATGGGAAGTGTCCCCGGTTCCGGTTTACCTAATTAAAGAGGCGAGTTTTCAATCTAGATTTAAACTGACATAATGTATCTGCCTTCCGGACAACACAGGGTAGACTATTCAAGAGTTCAACCACCCGCACTTGATTTTGAAATTCTTGGTATTATCAGCTGGCCAGAATTTAGCAGAAGGACTGTAATAACAGAGAAGCTCACTCAGGTACTGATGAGCTAAACCTTTCAGGGCCTTGTAGGTGATCAGCAGAATTTTGAAGTTTATACAGTATTTAATAGGTAGCCAGTGCAGTTTTGACAGAACTGGGCTAATGTGGTCATACTTGTTCATTCTTAAAAGGACTCTATAAGGGCTGGTGCATTTTGGACTCTTTGGAGTTTTTAAATTAAACCCGCAGGACTGCCACCTAATAAAGCATTGCAATAAACAAGTCTTGATGTCATGAATGCATGAATTCATTTTTCTTTGTTTGATCTGGAGAGCATGTGTCGTAGATTTGATTAATTTTTTTTCAAGGTAAAAAAATGCAGTTTTACAGAAATGTGATTTATAAAGGACAAATTGCTATCGAAAAGGACATGCAGATTCTTAGTTGATGTAGCAGGCTTTATAGAGCATCTATCAAGGCTAAAACAGTATTCTAGGTTGTTTCGTGTGGAAGATTTTGGTCTGATAATGAAAACTTCTGTTTTGTCAGAATTTAGTAGTAGTTGTAGTTGCTAGTCATCCAAGTTTTAATATTGACTATACACTCTGTTAGTTATTTGTCTCCTTTGGCCTTGAAGAAAAATACAGCTGAGAATCATCAGTATAACAATTAAAATTAACTCCATGTCTTTTGGAATATTAGCATTATTATTTTCATCTTTTTTTTCAGGGTCTTTAGGGACTTTGGTTCCCTTAACATGTTTAAGAAGTTGTCAAACACCTCAAAATCGTTGGCCATTAGGGCCAGGCAAGGGCTGGCACATGGATGAGGCTGGGGGGCTCAATAGCCCCCCCTGATGCAAGTCACAAATTGATTTCAAACATATATGCATGCACCTGTACAAAACTTGGTATGTGTATCTGTCATGTCGACTGGAACAACTTTCGCACTGACACCCATAAGCCCTGCCTAACAAGGAAGTTGGCCATTTTGGATTTTCTAAAAAGCGCATGCTGTAAACGTTTAAATACTTCTCCTAGGGGTTTCATGTGCTTGTCACAAAACTTGATAAGCATCATGCCAAGACATTAAGAATTAAAAATGTTTTGATATCCCGAATGGTGTTGCCATGGCGAAAAATGGGAAATAAGAAGTCTCTAATATCTACAGCATGCACTGACCAATTTACATCAAACTTGGCAGATATGTTTGGTGTAGCAGACTGATGACACTGGTATGACTACTGTGAGTCATAGCGCCACCAATTGGCAACAGGAAGTGCGCCACTTAGAACAAATGAAGAGTTTGGTTCCAAAACGGGATAAATCCAATTAATACATTTGTTAAATTGAGAAAAACAGTGTTTTCTTTTCCAAAAAAGGGTTTGTATGAAAACTACTATTTTCTGTTTCAAACTGTAATATATCATCATTAGTTTGTAATAACATCAAAAAATCTAATCTATATTTTGATTTTAAACATTTATTAAATAAACCAATCTTTTTTTTTACAAAATGGGTTATACACGTTTTCCCAAAATGCTATAAATCCATTTCAATTCATTCAATAAAAACTCATTTTCTGTATGAAAGTGAAGAAAAATATAACCATAAATAACAAGTAAAAATAATCATCATAATACATATATACAAAAATAATCATAATACATATGACAAGCCCCAAGAGATCGCTGGTATTTTCCCACCGCCTGAGTTTCGGATTTTCTTTATATGTTCCCCATTGTGATTGTCTTTGGAAGGCTTTCGCTTCTTTCCCATAGATGAAACGAGCACAATGCCATCAAAGTTGTTAATTTTATAACGCTGAAAACATCTATTCAAAAGACGACAGTGTTTACCTGTGTTTATTGACAGGGCGCTGCCATGACAGTTTGCGTGTTGGAATAGTGCTGTGATTGGTCGAATGGATATGTTGTGTTCTACTAAAAATCAGGACTGGCGTTTATCACGTTTTGGGGAAAAAGGGAAGAAACTGTGCAGGGGAACACGGCGTATATTGCATTTTGTTCAAAATTGATGACAGAACTTTGAATAGAGACCAAATGTGAAGCTTATTTTGATGGTATCTCGATTTTTTTTAAAATTGACGTTTATCCCGTTTTAACTGGCATAACTGGCAGAAGCAAGTATGTCACTTAAAACAGTGTTTAAAAGTGTTCTGACCAAGTAGGTATATTTAAAACCCAGCACCCCATTAGTACAAAAATCACTCCAAAATAGTTGGAATCATTTGTGCCTTGTTTGTGCAGGCAAAATAAACATTTGTGCATTAATGTGTCTCGCGTTATTAAGCTTTAATTATTTGACACGTGATGTCATCAGCACCCCATCAACGCCCAAATGACTAGAAAATAGTTGGAATCGTTTGTGCCTCGTTTGTGTTTACAGTGCAAACTTATTTTGGTACTAATGGGGTGCTGAGTGACCTTAGGTCACCAACCTAGTTAATGTTTAATAACTTTAACACGTTTTGTGCACAAATGTTTATTTTACCTGCACAAATGTGCACAAACGATGCACAAATGAACACAAATGATTTTATTCATATTTTCAACATATGGGGTGCCAACTTCACACAGGTGCCTGTCATCGCTGCTTGCAGCTATATTTTCAATCTAATGTTCTTGCCCTCTCATATCTAGTATTTATTACTTTCTGTTTATCCTTCTCATGACAGGTTGCTTTTAGTTCCTGTTTTAGAAGTAATATTTGATTCTACAGAATATCTGTGCATGTATGCGATTCAGAGAAAACGCACATATGTGCAAACAATATGCATACACCTCGGTTTTCGTGTCCAGTCTTTCATTCAAAACCTTTGTTGTGGTTTTATTATTGTTGTAAAAGTTTTTACACAAGCAGTTACAAATCAGAAAATTGTATCACATACAGAGACCATTTAACAGAATGATGTTTCAGTGCAGGATACAGATTTCAAATCACCCTTAGACATGCGGAATGAGAAATGTTTTTGTTAAGCACAACTTAACTATAAAAGCATAATGTTTGTAAAATCCAGTGTGTAATCAAAATGTGAGTGTAATGAGGATAAATAATCATGAGGTGCACATCTCATGATGAAAAATACTGTTCTGAATAAGTTAATAATTGAAGACTTCTGAATTTCCACTAAAAATTATTTCTGCTTGATACTATTTTCTCATAGTACCACAACCCGAATTTCAGAAATGTTGGGATGTTTTTTAAATTTGAATAAAATAAAAACTAAAAGACTTTAAAATCACATGCGCCAATATTTTATTCACAATAGAACATAGAAAACATAAATGTTTAAACAGAGAAATTTTACACTGTTATCCACTAAATGAACTCATTTTAAATTTGATTTTGAAATGAGGAGGAACAAAGGGCTGAAAAAAGCAAGATATTTTGAAATGATTCAGCTGGGAGAACATCTAGCAACTAATTAAGTAAATTGACATCAGGTCTGTAACATGATTAGTTATAAAAGGGACGTCTTAGAGAGACAGAGTCTCTCCAAAATAAAAATCTGTGAAAAGAGTGAGTAAAAAGGTTGTGGAATGCTTTAAAAACGTTCCTCAATGTCAAATTGCAGAGGCTTTGCAAATGTCATCATCTACAGTGCATAACATCATCAAAACATTTAGAGAAACTGGAGAAATTTCTTTATGGAAAGTACAAGGTCGAAAACTTTTGTTGGATGTCCGTGGTTATCAAGCCCTCAGACAACACTGCATCACCCATCGGCATTATTCTGTCATTGATATTACCAAATGGGCCCAGGAATATTTCCAGAAACCACTGTCAGTAAACACAATCTGCCATGCCATCTGCAGATGCCACCTGAAGCTCTATCATGCCAAAAGGAAGCCATTTGTGAACATGGTCCAGAGGCGCTGTCGTGTCTTGTGGACCAAGGCTCATTTAAAATGGACTGTTTCAAAGTGGACTGTTTCAAAATGGACTGTTTCTATGGTCAGACAAGTCCAAATTTGACATTCTTGTTGGAAATCATGGACGCTGTGTCTTCTGGGCTAAAGAGGAGGGAGACCTTCCAGCGTGTTATCAGTGTTCAGTTCAAAAACCAGCATCTCTGATGGTATGGGGGTGCATAAGTGCATATGGTATGGGCAGCTTGCACACTATGAATGCTGAAAGGTTATAGAGCAACATATGCTCCCCTCCAGATGACGTCTATTTCAGGGAAGGCCTTGTGTATTTCAGCAGGACAATGCAAAAACCACATACTGCAGCTATTACAGCAGCATGGCTTCGAAGTTGAAGAGTCTGGGTGCTGTATTGGCCTGCCTGCAGTCCAGATCTTTCACCTATGGATAACATTTGGTGCATCATTAAACGAAAAATGTCAAAGACGACCACAAACTCATCAGCAGCTGGAAACATATATCAGGCATGAATAGGACCAAATTCCAACACCAAAACTCCAGAAACTCATAACCTCGATGTCCAGACATCTTCAAACTGTTTTTAAAAAAAGAGGAGATGCTACACCATAGTAAACATGTCCCTGTCCCAACTATTTTGAGACCTGTAGCAGGCATCAAATTTGAAATGAGCTCATTTTGTGCATAAAATTGTAATTTCAGTTTAGAACATAAAGAACATAACAAATGCATATTGTGAATAAAATATTGGCTCATCTGATTTAAAATTTGGAGTTTTCGTTTATTCAAAGAAAAATAAAATGTCCCAACATTTCCGGAATTCGGGTTGTACTAATTTATTTAATATAGTAACTAATTCTTCACCATATATATCAGAAGTATGTGTGACAACATTAGGAGTGTGTCAACAGAGGAGGCCAATAGACGAATAAAGGACCAGAGGCCCATCTGAGAGCCCAGAGATGTCAGAAAGGGTTAACTGTAAAACATTGTTTTGATGGGCTGTTATCGTAAAATAAGTTGACTTTGAAACATACATTTTGCTTCTAACGTGTAAAACACATCTTTCATTGTTTGAATTGAACAGTTGTTAGATTATTTTGGAATGTTTCGGTGACTAAACAAATATTTTCTAAAACAACTTAAAAAACAATGACGATATGAAAGGAAAGGAAACATACAAACCTAATAAAGCATGTTACAGCTGCTCTGGTAAAAATGGTTAAAGATTAGGGATGTCTGACATGAAACAGACATTTCAACGCTGTGTCAAAATCCCAAACTGTACATGTTTCTGTACATGCTTTTTTCGCATTTTACAAGTGTTTTGACAGCTGGCATACCTGCTAATTCTGCAGATGATTGACAGGGTTGGAAACCACCCGACAATGGCAACATATTTCAGCATAACTCCCACAGTTTAAAAGTGAAGTAAACGGATCTTCACCTTATGAGTTTTGTGAGAGGATTTTTTCAAGGGCTGGAGAAATTAGATGTAAAAAAAGAAGTATGCAGAGTTCTTTTGTAAGTCCCCGATCTTAGGAGGTGCTCTAGCGACAGAGCATTAGAAGTTGTCATGGCATTAAGCCTTATTGTTAGAAACCATGCCTGACTGAGCGTTGGTTCAAGCCCCTCTCAGAGCTGGTTCAAATAAGACCAGTTTGACACTTTGATGGCAGAGCAATAAACATTTTAGAAAGAAAATTGTAACAAATTTGAGAAAATGTGACTTCCCTTACTAACCTTTATTTTCATGACCAAAATAACCAATTGTTATTTACATTGAGGAGCCTACAGGTTACAAAACCAAGCTCATGTAGTTGTCAGACAGGTTTTAAAAACACATGGCAAACAAACATTATAATCGGTGTACTCAAAACTTAAACATAATGCCCAACTAATTGTGGTGGAATCCAGACCCCAGGCTCCAAAACAAAACACAGAAAAAAACCAGAACAATCATTGGCTATGTCCTACACCAAAACAAAAGGCAAGACAAAACATGTCCAGATCCCTACACCAAGACCAGGACCCAACACAAAAACAGAAAGTAGGGATACAAAAAACAGTCACAATCCTGCCACTAAAAACTAGAAAAAAAACCTCAGAAGTTTACTGCAGTTCTAGATGTATTACAAGGTTGATCAGTATGGAGGGTTTTGCCTTTTAAAAACACTGTAAACACACAGCATGTTGGTGATGTGGTTGCTAGAAAAGCTAATAAACTGCTGGTAAAGCAACACTTAACTATTTCATATAGCTCTTCCTCCAGAATTTTGCCCTGATGATCTGAAAGACTTCATGGTTAAAACTGCAGTGACCTATATTTCTGCTATTTATTATTCATAATTTTATTACTGTATTACATCTATCGGACTCATAGAAGTGTTTTGGAGTAAATGATGGAGATGATTTTCCCAGCTGATAAGAAGAGGATGCAGAGGCAGGTAATGCATGTTTGATAGGGTGCAGAATTTGGCACGCTGTCTTTCGTGAAAAATGTTAGATGTAGGAACCCTGATGACATGTCAGTTTAATGCACATTTGTTTCAGTCGACACTAGTCCTGTTTGGAAAATCTAAAACCAGTCCAGCTTATACTGGCAGATTTAAAGTGTGTAGATTACT
>JAZGTK010013570.1:0-14245 GCA_036877625.1 Ambastaia sidthimunki | reverse complement strand
ACACTGCACCATCATTCCAAACACCCGGTTTTAACAAACGCTTAACTGACAGACGTATGCATGTAGTAGCCACTACAGAAGGAGCATTAGAGACATTAGCCTATAGGAAAATGAAAGGGGTGGGAGGGGGCGGAGTAATCGCAGCTCCCAGAGCATGACAAAACAAAGACTCCCCCGCAGGGGGCACTAGAGAGCGCAGAAAAAAATCATGTTGGCACATGCAAGGCCAAATGTTAAAACAGGGTGTTGGGTGAGAGGGAGAGACAGGAAGTGAGGAAGTGAGAGAGGAAACGGGAGGGGAAAAGAGGGCGGAAGAACACCAGGAAGTGAAAAGGCAACGGTGAACAGAAGTGTCAGATTTTCCCAACCTGTGGTATCGGGGCTGCAGGGGAGACGCCAAAACTTCCCTGCTTGTCACGGCTGAACACATGCTTCCAAAAGATGACATCAAGCACGACGGTCTAAAGAATATCGCAGTAGGGCGGAAAGAATGAAAAGAGCTACGGATCACATGGCTAGCAAAGATTTCTGTTCATGATCTGTTTTATTTCACCTTGTTTAGGAGCAAAACTAAATACATTTGAGAACAATCAGTGATTTGTTTTAGATTGTGTATTAGTAAAAGATGGACAGAGAGGCAAAAGAATTTCATTATGTATTACTAAAGCAATAAACATTAGCACCAAGTCATCCGTTCATTGGCAATGAACACACAGTGAGATCACAAGACTGGGTCCCACTGATTGGCTAATCTGATTGGCTGTTGCAGGCTACAGTGCTCTACTGATTGGTTGGCGAGACAGAAAGGTTGTTAAGGGGTAGCCAGGGAGGGAGGCTGACCCGTAGTCAGCACCAGGAAGTTGTCGGGTTCTAAAAGGCAAAGAAAACAGCCACTACACAGCAGTGCAAAGCTGCTAGTTTCTTAATCAGAGAAAGGGACTTTCTCTTCCCAAAGAGGAAAAGAGAAATTTGCTCTTCTCTTTGGGATGTAGGGATAGAAGCTGCTGATGGAATTAAACATACTGTACACTTGCTGACTCGACTGTATAGGTTAAAATACATCTGATGTTTCTCTGTAAACAGCCTGAGCAAAGCAGACAGAATTTAGTTTCTCTGTATGCCATCATGTAAACTGGAGGGTTTTAATTGGGTTACAGAAAGAGAAGATTGTTATGACCCTGGCTGAAGGGGTCCACAACATCTAACAGTCACATCCCAAAATAAAATAAATCACCTCTTATATAACGCTCTCCTAAATGTATAAACTAGAGGTGCACCTTATAAAGAGAAATTGGGAAGTAACATTCTTTTTATCAATACCATGAAGAATAAAAACAGATAATTTTAACAGATAAAGTGTTTGCTTATGCCACAATTCTTGTTTCTTTAGACGTTTAATTTAAACAAATTTGTTTCATGTCAATTAAGTCGTTTGGCATTATTAGCCAATTAGCTAGCTGCTTGTTGAATTTGACAGGGCTTTATTATCTGCCTTTACATTCCACCAATGACGTTACAGTTTGTTTCTCTTTTGACATGTTGCCCAAAATAATTTAGATCCACAATATATATATGGCAGGTCACGGTCAATGCAAAACAAAAACTTACCTCCACAATGACAGATACTACAGTGTTACTCAGAACAATAGCCACCATCATCAAACGCCAGCTCAGAGGAACACACACCAGCTGAAGACAACGCAGAGTGTAAATACATCATTAATTTACTGTCTGACAATGACAGAATAATCAAGCGTTAGGAGACGTACCTCCAAAAAGTCATAGATGCCAGAAACAGGGAAGAACATGATGAAAAACAGGAAAACGGTGAGAATTAGAGACGACATGACAAACGGCCCTGAAAGAAACCAAACAGATACAATAATCGATAATAATACCAACCAATTACAAATACAATTATATAATTGAATTACAAATACAATTATAAATTACGAGGTATTTCTATATAGTGATGCTGTGAGTATTTTGCATCATCACACCGTACAAATAATGAATCTTACTGAATAATAAATGAAATTAAATCATAATCCTCTTACAGTTTTTATAGCTGGGCTGGCGGAAAGGTTTTCCTTTAGAGAAAACGATGGCGACGATGAGGTACTGGAAAGACGAGATGAAGAACAGTGTGGTGTTCACATTGTTCATGATACGTTCTCGAATCTTCGTGGAGTTGGCAGTGTCCGCCAAATGAGTGGGTGCAGAACAGTTATAGATACTGTAAAGTATAACAGAACAATACACAATAAAAAAAAATGAAGGAATTTCTTCAGACTACTTTGAGGTACCATATGATACTTACTCTGGTTTTGAATACCAGTTCATCTTCTGGATCAAGAGGAAGGCCATGATCTGGAAACCCAGGCAAATCAGAATCTGGGTCAGAACTGAGAAGAGAAGCGGACCTGAGACGAGACCAGAGGGTGGCCGCCGGGCCACCAGCTCCTTCCAAGCAGAGTTTAGACTCACTGGGACAAGACAGAAAAGTTACTGCAAATAAACATCAAAGCCTCTATTTCCACAACATTAAACAGTCATTAATTAGAATTAAAGCTGTAATTCGTAACTTTTGGGTATTGTTTTATTACAAAAATACAAGAGGGATGCATTTTAAAAAGACATGCTTTCTTCTGAATGCAATCGACAATGTTGAGGTCAGAAACAGTACAAAACACACACATACACACACGATACTTACTGGTAAAAACAATAAGAAGAATAATGGCCATGTCAATGAACAGGAACTGGAAATCTCCCAGGTTACTGCGAATCTGAAAAGCATTTTGATTGGATCAGCAGCATGTCAGGCCAGAATAAGCACCATGACGACAAACATTTTTGACCTTAAAGGAAGAGTTCACCCCAAAATCATTAGTAATGTAATTTTGTATATGAATGTGGCTGTGAGGGGAACTTACAGAGTACAGCAGGGCGACACTGAGGCACTGAATAATACTGTACAGGGCCATGAATTTAAACACACAGAACGAGGTGATAAGAGCTGCTCGGCCCTCCCTGTGGAGAAAGAGAGAGAAACGATGTAAAAACTCTTACTGTATCAGAACTCTCTGAACATTTACGATAAACTCACTTTCAATACGACTATATATGTAAGTTCAACAAAAAATTATAATAATGTTTTATCCAAATCTAACTTTTATGTGAAATATAAGCTGCCAATAACTTCTCATGACACTTAGCCATGTAGACTAGCACTAGCCACCCTAAACTCTGGAGCCCTCAGCAGTAAACACACAGCTGTGATGTGCAGGCAGGACACCTGATCAGATTGGGGACGCAGGAGATGCTGGGGGTGTTGGAGGTGAAGGGAGACGCCACGGACGCCTCCAGCTCTGACAGAGAGATCCCGGCATGAGCTCTCTTAAGCGCCTGGGGAGGACAAACACCATGAGCTCCACACGACACAAAACACCGGATTAAACACGTAAATAAATACATAACGAATGATAAATATCTCACCCCACAATCATTTGCTCCATCTCCACACATGCCTACAAAATAACTGAGGTGGAAAGAAGAAGAAATTAAAAACATGCTCTAAAGAACATGTGAGTAGTATTGGATTATAGAAAATTCTATGCAGTTGCTAGGTAGCCCTTAGAATGTTTTGGGTGGTTGCTAGGGTGTTGCTAGGCAGCCGTGAGGATGTTTCGGGCAGTTGCTAGGGTGTTGCTAGGCAGCCCTTAGGATGCTTACTGGCTAACTGCATAGTTAAAGGTCATTTCCATGTTCTCAAGTATGAGAAATTAGGTGAACAGAAAACAAGCAATGATATCCAACAAGTGTGTGTTTGTGTGTTTAATACTCACTCTACACTTTCCAATGTCTCAACCAGCTGAGTCTTCTGGTCAGGTGCCATCCTTGCAAACACTGTTCCATGAAGTACCAGCTACACCAGCGATCATATAAACACCATAAACATCAATAAAACACCAGCATGATTTCTGAAACATCATCACGATTTCTACTGACCTTCTGCATCAGGTCTTGGAAATGTTCAGTAATAACAGCAAAAGACTTTCCACTCATAGCAAAGTGATAAAGTTCCTGAGGTCTCTGTCCATCCACACAATGTCCATCTTCCATTATGATCTCCATCTCCTGAAACCAGACCACACAAACGTCAGACGGTGTTTAAATCAATGCAGGTGGCTGAACACTGAAAGTCTAGACACTGAATCTATATCTTCATATTACACGAGTCTATTAGTTATGAACGCTTGTGGACAGATGTACACAATTTCTCTAAGTGCATGAGTGCAGTCACTATCTATTTCTGTGAAATTAATGAATAGCTAACTTGCATAAGAAAACTGGCAAGCATTAGATCCTATCAAATATATCTGGGTTGTAATCAGTGGCATCAGACATAAGTAAAACATTCAAAATATCTATTCAATATATTGCATAAAATGTTTAAAATATGAGTAACTGTCTCTTATCAACACATAGTTTTACTTCAGAAGTTATTTAGTAACAAACTGGAGTCACAAGGAAAACTTTAAAGATAGATGAATGCACTTTTTGGAGCTTTAAAATCTCGGGCACTATTCACTACTATTACAAAGCTGGCAAAGCTATTATTTGATATTTGATAACTTCAATTGTGTTTGGCTAAAAAAGGAAAGTCATATACATCTGGGATGGCATGAGGGTGAATAAATTATGAGTTTTTATTTCATGGTGAACTGTTTCTTTAATTCTGAAGGCCTGCAGTGACAGGGTTTGGCCAGTAGAGGGGGGACTCACCTCTAGCTTGGTAGGTTTGTTAGAGTGTTTGCTGGGTTTATCAGCATAGTGCCAGTTGATCTTTGCCGCCTGGCCGTCTTTAGGAGGCAGAGCGTCTGCAATAATGACTCGGTCCTGCGGCTGAATCATGCCACAGTCTCGTGCCACAGAAATGGCTGTTAGCATGTTGTCTCCTGTCCAACAGAAGATAAGAGAGAGAGAGACAGAGAGATACATAATCATAAAGGTATAATTATGATCTCATATGACAACACCATGGAACTCATAACCAATGTATTTACCTGGTACTGCAGGGTACATCAGAGAACATTATGGTATTACCATGTTAAAAGGCAAAACCTGGTGTTACTTTGTCCACAAAGAAAATAACACCACGGTTATTAATGGAGAGACATAAAGTAACTTGTAGTGATGATGTCATTGCTGGTATTTAATTAGTAAACTAATAACTACTGTTGACCCAGTTCTTCATTATCAGAGTGAGTCACACACAAACTCAATCTGTTTACATTCACAAAGCTGCACAAAGCCTCGGCTGAACTTTCTAGAACTTGGCTGCTAATCTGAAGAGCTGAAACCTTATTACACCAGATTCCAGAAATACCTAATGAATTAAGCTTCAAAGCTCCCAGACTCCTGTCTGCCCACGGCTGGTCTCTGTTCTCCGTCTATAAACAACACTGGGAACTTTCCCATCCTGACAGGCGTCTCATGACACTTCTGCAAATAAGCAGCGTGCCGGATAATATACGAATAAACTGATAATATCCTGCCAGGAACATTTTAAACACATTTTATGATTGCCTTGCCTATATTTCATTCACATATAATGTATGAGAACTTTTTACCATCTAAACAGACTCAAATTCTTGGGAAAATATTTAGCAATCAATTTCATCAGCTGCATTAAACTTGCAAATGTTTGAAAGGAAGACAGATCCGTGGTTGAAAAAACGTTTCATTTTCTGTACCTGTAACCATAACTGTGCGTATGTTGGCCCGCCGCAGGTCCTCCAGCACCCCGGGGGTCTCTGATTTCAGCTTGTTTTGCATGATAATTAAGCCCAGAAATTCCAGATTTTTCTCTATTTGATCCCTGTAGAATATGAATAATTATCACACAAAACAAATCTTCAGTTCATTCTAAATAAGACATTCACTTTTATGAACCCCAGTCAAAAGGATGTAATACCTTACAGACCTCAGATCAGTTGTAACCAGATTAACAAGCTCACTAAAAAACCCACCTGTGGATGTTCTGCACTTTGTGAAAAGTGAGTTTGGATTCGAGTCGTCTGTGTGCAAGAGCGATGACCCTAAAGCCCTGCTTGGTATAGTCCTCCAGAACTTCTGCAAAGTCCTCGGGTACTGTGGTGCATTGTGGGTAAAAAAAAACAGAGTAATGCAACTCCAATACAATAATGAAAAATGGAAGAAAAACTAATGAATGGATGAATGAATGGATGAATGGATAAATGAATAGATGGATGAATGGATGGATGGATGTATGAATGGATGAATGAATGAATGGATGGATGCCTCCCAGACCTGTCTCTTTTTTGCACAGGCTTGCCACAACCTCCGGCGCTCCTTTCATGTAAGCATCCATTCGCCTTTCTCCCATCTGTCGAACGACCACGCTCATCCTCTGCAGGGCGGAGGAGAAGGAAAACTGCCGCACAATGCCGATCATATATGACGCCTGCAGCAGGAAAACAACACACAACTCGTGAAGCTCTCCTACACATCAATAACAAAACTGATCATTCATGAAACAACCTGCCACAGTACATACCGACAGCTCATAGAGTTCAGACAGCTCCTGAGAGGAACATTACAAAATATTAGAATGTTTTGTTTGTTTAAACAGAAATAACTGGTTGTAATTATAAGAGGTAGAAAGATTTAAAGCTTTGTTGGACTGGATGGAGGCTGTCACTCACCATGTCCTGCTCGGGTGATATGACCGGTGGTGGTAGAAGCTGATTGGGCGGTTTTACGTATGTGAGCTCAATGCGGTCGTGCTGAGCTGTTTCCTCTTCTGTGGCTTCAACAAGGATCTGAATTACATGGAGACAAACGCAAATTCACTGAAGTATCCAGAAGAGGACGATGTGTACAAATTATACAAGCATTAAGAATAAGAAGTTTGGGTGATTTCCAAACACATCTTGTTGCGAAACTTGAACGAGAACATTTAAACAAACACTGACCCAGCCTGTGGCCTCAAACATCTTGAGGTCCAGCGGATCTCCAGAGAGCTGACCCTCGATCTTTGTGAGGGAGTGACAGGTGGCCATGCAGGACACAAACTTAGTCATCACCAAGCTTTTCTCATCGGCTTTTTCTTCTGAAAGGTGGAATCTAAAAAGAGACAGAAAAAGAGAGAGACTGCTTAGTAACTACTAACATCTCCAACTACAATTAAATTATCTTATAAAAATGTGGTCGTACCTGCCATTCTCCACCCGCTGAATCCCCCACATGTCCAGACCATCTTCTGTGAGGGTTCCTGTCTGAAATGATTAAGAAGAATTAGACAACTTCAAACACAAAAGGCAGAACTGTAGGGACTGACCTCAGTCACTATTCACTGTCATTACAGATACACTGTAGATGCAACATAAGTCCAGAAGTTTCATCGACACGAGTGGAGACCTCAGGCTCCTCACTTACCTTGTCGAAGCACACCAGGTTCAGCTGGCCACAGATGTTGATTCTCTGTGGGCTGATGGAGAAGATTCCCACTTTTCTCAGACGCCGCTGAGCGTACACAATGCCGGCCGTCATGGCTGCGGGGAGCGCGGGAGGAACCGTGATGGTAATGATGTCCAGAGACTTCACAATGATTTCCTTTAATGGTTCCTGAAAGGACACGTCACAACAATTAAATGTAAGCTTTCCACACTATTTAGTCCACTCACAAGGTCACATCCTTCTAGAATAGACATCACTATTATGTATGTCTGCTTAAAACTACAGGCAATACTATACAGATATATATAAATTCTACTATATAACCTAAATCTACGAGGGGCTTCAGTTTAGTGTTCCTGTAGCTCAGTCGGTACAGCATTGCGTTAGCAGAGCAAAGGCCGTGGGTTCGATTCTCAGAGATCACATGTACTGACAAAATGTATAACTGCACTGTCACTTAAGCGTCTACCAAACGGATAAATGTAATTTCAGTGCTTTTCTGTTGGTGCTTTTTCAAGATGGTGATGGCAGATAATAACCTGGTTGATGATTTTCATGACCAATGAATAGAAGAAGACGATGCTGGCCACGCCCACCAGACACAGCAGGAAGAGGTAAGCGTCTCTGTACAGCTTGAAGTCTGTGGGTTTGGGGTACAGGATCGAGCGGATGAGCTGCCCTTTGGAGGTGCTGAAACCTGAGGAAACACACACGTAAATTGAGGTAAAAACAGCCGGCGCACTAGGGCTGCGTTCCAAATCCTCAGATGCCATTGTGACCCTCACCGGTTCTCACCACTACAGCTTTGACCATTTCTCCTGTGTAGTAGCGAGTCTGGATAACATTCGTGCCACAGAAGAGCGTGTGTCTCTTGTGCTCCTCTGTGCTGTAGATGACATCATCGTCCCCACCCCTCTTCTCCTGCTGAGGGTTCGGAAGGTCCGTCTTTGTGACCGGAACACTCTCACCTGCAAACGGGACGAGAGAGACGAGAGGACAGAAACATGTGAGACATACTGTGATGGGTCGAATAATCAAAAAACTTTACGTGACCTTATTAGCCATTAAAACATGAATTTGTTTATACATTTTTTAACAAAATTAAACTCACGGCAGCAAATTATCGTCAACAATTAAAAGTTAATTGGCTTAACAGGAAACTTTAACTTTTTCTACGCAAAATATGAGCACGAAAACACATGAATTTAACATGAAAACATACATTAGAAAATCAAATGTTTCCTATTTATAAATAGTTACACTTTTATTTTTAAATAAATAAAAAATAATAATTAATAGTTGTATTTCTCCTTAGGGATCAATACAAATCTTAATTTCTTTACAAATCTCAACGTCAGTTTGCACCAAATTCAACCCGATGACATCACATTTGGACGTGGCCAATCACCTGTGAGCATGCTCTCATTAACGATGCAGGTTCCACAGATGAGCACTGCGTCACAGGGCATGATGGTCCCGTTGCTGGGGATCACGATGACATCACCAGGGACCAGATCTGTGGAGAGGGCTTCCTCTGTTTCTGCACGACACGAGAGAATAAAACGAGAGAAAGAAAGAAGAAGGGTACAGAAGAAATGACCGTGAAATAAAGCACAAGCGGTCTGTCCTGGCAGATCACTTATTACCCACAATCCCCTGCACAAGACACTGAATCATCATGACTTTGGCCACTGCGCCAATCTTGGCCATCATTACAAGCGACCTCGGTGTACAGCGAGGAAATGCAATAAATCTGAACTTGATCGTACCGTTGTCGCCCCTGTAGATCGTAACTCGAACAGTACTGTGTGTCGCCACCATATCGTGTAGCATCACGTATTGCTATAAAAGAAAAAAACGTTGCCATGACGATCAAATAAACATTCCCCTGACCAGATAGCAAGATAATGTGATATAAAGCCATATAAAAACACACAGATGAACTGATAAAAACTGACTCTGTTATGTAACCAGCATCCAAACCCTGACCTTGGATGGGTCTCATGCTGCCAAACACCTCATCCCCTCTGCAGGACAATTAACACACTGACAGAAGAGCCAGTAATCAAAACTGCTCTGAGATCAGTTTTAAGTTAAAGTTTAGAGAATATGCAATATCAAAAGTGACTTTCTTAATAAATGCCTCTGGTTTTACTATGCATGATTTCAAAACATGTCTCAACTTTCTTCATCTTTTGAACACTTTCTTTGTTTTGCAGACGTAAAGCTACAGAGTTGGGAAAAATGTATATTAACTGTTTACATTTTCTGAACAAAAATATACCATGACCTGGGAGTTGTGTTTGCTAGATTGTTTATGCATTGCTATGGTCTGTTGCACTCAAATATGTGACAAATATGTCCCATTACGTAACTAAAACGCTTCTGAAACGTTCATGCTGTGTTTAAGGGTCACTTACCTTTTTAATAGTGTAGAGAGAGGTAGCTATTGATATAACAGACATGACGACTATGGCCATTGCGTAGTAATAATACTCATCTGTACACCACAGAATAACACTGAAGAGCTGGAAGATGTAGAAGGGATTGAGGACCTAAAGAAGAGAAAAAGTGTCACCTTCAGAAAAAACAAAAGAGCACAGCCAGCAGTCAGCACAGYCAGCACAGCCAGCACAGYYAGCACAGTCAGCAGTCAGCACAGCTAGCACAGCCAGCACAGCTAGCACAGCCAGCACAGCTAGCACAGTCAGCACAGTCAGCACAGCCAGCACAGCTGTGTCATCCTGTCATTCTACAGTCTGGGTCAGTGTCACAGTTCATACTGAGACTCAGAAAACCTGGTCGCTCGTACCTCCTTAATAAGCAGCTTGAAAAGAGAAGGCACTTTCACGTCTATTTCATTCGGACCGAAGAAAAATCTCCTGAAACAGAAGAAAAAAGGAGATGTTAGATTTTAACGCTGTGCCACAACACATGAGCACAGTTTGTTGACACAGTGAAGCATAATTCACTCAGGTATAGAGAAGCTACAAATTTATATTTTATTCTCAACAACACCTCAGTTACTGAGTAATCCTCTGTAACTTTGTAGGTGTCTAAAAGAATTATATTTAAACTACCAGGCAAAGGTTTGTGACCTATAAATCAGCAGAAATCACAACAGCATGAAACAAATGACAGAAAGCCAAATGTTTAGGTTTGCAAAACATAAGCTGTGGTGACAGTGTACTGAAATAATGAGAAAGCAGCACTGGTCCAAGCAGCTCTGTCAGACATTTCCGTAAGTGTCAGCTAAAATGAAACAGATTCTTGGTTTCACCTGTACTCCTGCTGGCTTTTGCTGAGTCCACTGCTGTGCTTTGAGTGAACAGAGGAGCAGGTTATGGCCAGATCTTCTAGGCCTCTGTAATTTAAGACAGAGAGCAGTTAACAACATTACCCAGAATACCACAGGGCAAAGTTCACATAAATCATCAGTGACTTCCTGTTTCCTTACTTCAATACTTCAAAGTTCTGGATGGCATCGTTCCAAAAGTATTTAGTGCTGTGAAGGGTAAAATAACGAATCTGTAGAGCAAGAAGAGAAGAATAAAAACTATGATTTGCAATTTTAGTTAATAAATTGTTCATTCGAAGACCAACAACAAGGTTTTATTGATTTGTGGAAACAGTGGTAGAATTCCAGGACAGTTTTATTCAGGTGTTATACCTGCACAGGCTGGTTCTCTGCATTCCTGGTGATTCTTTGAGGGGCGGGGTCAGATGAGTTGTGGGTGTGGTCATTAGCCTGGGGGGAAGCGTTCTGATAGGCCAGGGTGTCGTAAGGGTCCTTGCCAGGAGCTGGCATTAAGCGAACCTTCGCTCGAAACCAGCGTTTAAATTCGTCCTGAGAACAGCCAACCAAACACACATAATGAACAAAAACAAGGAGTATCCTTTACAAACAGACAAAACAAACATTCTTAATACACAAACAAACCAATAGAAATGCCAGAGCAAAACATGTTATTATGACCAGCCTGAGGGAAGACAAGAGTGTGACGAACATTACAGGAATTATGGGTAATAAACAAGGTGTGACTGAACAACTGATGAACTGCACTGTACTGCGTTTATTTGTATAATTACAGCTGCAAGTCATTTCAACAACTTTCACAGCTACATGGAACAAGATATCTTGCAGGAACAAGATATCAGGCAATAACGTGAAATAAAAGTTCTTAAAGCATTACATAATTATTATGATAAGATGAAATGTGGACACAGTGTGCTTAAAGGGACAGTTCACCCCAAAACGAAAAAGCTGTGTTAGTACGCACAGTGCTTTGTAAAAGGGCGACCCCTGCGTCTCTGACGGTGGTCCGCGTGCAGGTGGCCTTCACACACCATTCGGGCATCCAATAGAGCAAAAGAAAAAGGAAACCACCCGTGCAGAGACCACCGAATCCCACCAGGACCAACTTCCATCGGCACAGCCGATATCCACTGAGTTCCTAGAGAGAATCAATGAACAAACAAACGAATAAAAAACAACAAACTACACATGTACTCGTAGAACTTTCACTTTAAGCACAAAAAGTTTCAAAAGTCTTGATTGCTAATGTAAACGACCTCTGTAAAAACAGAAAGATAGATCAAACGTTTCATACCATCTCATCCTCCAAACCCTTGTTGATAATCTTCAGGTCTTCCTTCTCCATCCTGAACTTCTGTGTTGCCAGAATAACTTCTGCTCTCCTGCAGACACATGCAGAGATCACATGCTGAGAGTGTGTGTGTGTGTGTGTGTGTGTGTGTGTGTTCGCTGTACACTAAAAGTTGCATAAAAGGCTCAACAACAGCTGTAATATCATTGGATAGTATCGGCCCGAGATGACACAAACACGTTCAGATGAACTTCCTGACACGATTAAGAACGCTACAGCCGAGTACCACGCTGGGCGGAGAACTTTCATCAACGTTTTCCAGTGTACAGCTGTCAAACCATTGTGTTACCCTGAGAATCACCCACTCATGATAACAACTCGTGTGTCTCCGAGCAACTAACCAGAGAGAGAACATTTTCCACTAAGAAAAAGCTGTAAAACAGAGTAGGTGGTTTGGATTGTCCTCATATTCTGTGGAATCAAATAAGCAGTTACAGTTACTTCCCAACTTGCATGTAAATATTTATTTGGGTCACAAAGCCCATTTTTACTAAGTTTTAATTCTAGACTTTTTCGCAGATGATCATTAAGTGTCAGATGAGGGAGATTAATGGCTGAATATTTTATGACTCAATGCAACTCAGAGCTGCAGTTGTCCTGATGAGTGACAGGAATGTACAGTGTGTGTGTATATTGGGGATAAATTTGTACCCAAAAAACTAAAAATAAATTCTGTCAAAATACAGAATGTCTTCTGTAAGGATTAAAGTTAGAGTGTTAGTGTGAGGTTACAGTGTTTTAAGTCTATGGAATGTATTTAGATGATAGATCCTATTGTAAATAGGCTGTTATCCCTCACCACTATCTGTTTTTATCCTTTTAAAATGTAAATAATCTGTCTCTAGGTGTCCACCCCAAAGATACAGGAAACAAACAATAAATTGCAATTTGCATAATTAATTAATTTAACAACAGAAAACAACAACAAAAAAAAAATTATGCATATGCAAACAAAACGATACAAACTGCTCATTCAGGCATAGAACTGACTGAAATATCTTCCATTATATCTCAAACCTCAACACAGAATCTCACATTAACCAATCAGACTGCGGCACAAGCACTACCCTTACAGATATTAGCCAATCATAATATCCTTAAAAACAAATGCTGCACGCGTTGCTCAGCTATTGGCCAGGCTCGCAGCCAATCATGCAGCCTGTCTGAAAGAGAGGGAACGCTCATGGCATGTTTTCAGATCTATAAAAATACCACAGCATTACAGAGCGATGAGAGAGTAACATCTCCTCGTTGCAGCTGATTTAATGAATGTAATGAAATTAGTGTTTTTACACTGCAAAACACGGTGAGCTGTCTACATAGACGACACTTAAAGGCATCATAGCTGTTCTTGCTGCTTTAAAGATTAGGCAACATAAAAATACATAACTTTTAAGACACTTCTTGGTTAAATTCGAACCAGAAATCCTTTGCTGAGACATCCCATAATTCATTGTTATAAGCTCAATTAAACAAAAAGAAACGTTATTCCAAAGTGGCAGAACATTACCGAAACATTTTAACAAAAACAGTTCAGCCTTATTCATGGACTATTTGTTTTGTTTATTACAGTATCACACTGTTACCATAGCAACAAAACACTACTTGTTAAGTAACCTCACTCATGGTTATAGTAACTTATAAGTATATATAGGTCACTTATATGTAGGTATAAGTAACTTATAGGTTATAGGTAACTTATGATAGTTAGGTAACCTTATTCAGGCTTCATGACTTCATGTTATGATGCTGTCTTAGAAGGCAGCTGCCTATGTAGGCAACAGACAGCTTTGCAAACACAGCCCCTGTGTACTGCTGGGCGTGTCTGTGTGGCAGCTACCACAACAACAGGCCAGCAGAGAAAGTGAGGAGTGTGTGTGTGTGTGTGTGTTATACAGGAGGGTGTCAGTGGCCACTAATCTGCTCCCCGCCACAGGTCCTGATCTTATCTGCCCCCTGCACCCGTACAACACACCACGGAAAGGGGAAATCGAACACAGGACCGAGCCCTTCCTACCATTTTCCCAGCTGAAGCGGCTGCTATGAGCCGCATTCTGCTCTCGGCCTCATACACTTTCTACTGAATATTGCGA
>JAZGTK010013569.1:0-14245 GCA_036877625.1 Ambastaia sidthimunki | reverse complement strand
CATCACCTCCCCCCCATCATTTTTTTTCCTTCCTGCAGATGTGACTCACCTCAACCTCAACGCAACTTATAAAACATTAATACGTTTTGACGCGTTTATTTATTTCCACCCTCCAAAGCCTTAATGGACTTTGTAATAGTGATGGCTGGGTTGATGCCCATTAGTACCAAGCCTTAATGTTTGCTCACAGAGGCATGTGGGCCGCATTTAAAGTCTGGCAGGACGTGAGCGTTGGCTTGACTTTGCTGCTAACTGCAGGTACCCACATTTGAGGCTAATGAATCTTTCTCTGTGTCTTTTGGCATTTGTGTTCTCTTTAAAGGGCTTAAAGCAACAGTACACAGCATCTGGATAATATATATTATATGTGTCTGTGTGTGTGTGTCTGTGTGTGCAATTGTAAAAATGCTGAAAGTTTTCTATTAGGGTTAGGGTTACAGTGTGGATTAAGGTTAGCTTACACGGTTAGCTGTGTATAAAAACAGCAGAAGTCTATGGAATGTCCACATTAAGTGTGCGTTTGTGTGACTGTGTATTCATTTGTGAAATAAATTTTATTAAACAAAGATTAAACAAATATTAACATTAGTAAAAGATGCTAACACATCTGTTTTGAGGTCTCAGCTAACACAAAACCAGTTTTATATTCTGTGCACAAACAGAATTTTTTTCAACCATGTCATTTCTTTTAGATTTACAAACACTAGAGCTACCTCAGTGTTTTATAGACGTCTATAGTCTTAAACAGCCTCTAGCCATAATTAACATTAGCACACAGCCAGAAAACAACCCTATTTCTCTTGCACTCATATGATCAGTAGTTCTTAGTGCTCTGATCAGTGATATATTCATGCAATAAATATCTGTACGTAGATTATTGTTATTTGCATAAATAGGAATATATTAAAACACCATGTGACCTCTAACACTTAGTAGAGTCTAAGTTTAGAAAGCCCTTTTAATGCTCTCTCACGGATCTCCATCAGGTACTTTTATTACAGCCAAAACTCAAATTTGAACATTAATGTGGCGGTAAGCAGCACTTAGGCGCGGCTTATTAAAGAGCTCAGACCTGATGAGTATAATTAGCTCATCTGTTTACCTCGACAGATGCACCGGGAACGCTAATGCACGCTAAAGTCTCTCTTAGATGCACGATCATCATCGATTATGGTGATATTGTCATCAACAAATGCAGATTGCATTTAAATGTACATTAAACATGACTGTCCCAATCATCATATTAACAAAGCTATAGGCTGAGTCAGGAAACAAACAATAATTCATTCATTATAAAAACAAAACAATAAAATAAATAGACAAAACATTAATTACTCCAGCTTTACAACTACTTGGCTGTAAAACAAGTTTTGATTGTTAGTAATGAACATTAAAATGAAAAAATTATAGCAATTATGCCATGTATCGTATTTTCTTTATTTCAGAAGCTTAGTTCTTATTGTGCCTGCTCTGATATTTCATAAAGAGCAACATGATGCTTGGACGTACATGTGCGCTTTTGTTTATGTGCAGGTGGGTGTTTATGTGATAGAGAGTGAAGGTAGAGCAAATGAGAAAGAGAGAGAGACAGAAATAGAGAGAGAGAGAGAGAGAGGCCTACTGACAGGTGTATCTTACTTGGCTGTTGCACAGTGTCATTTTTCTAGTGATCCTAAAACATCACACTTGACTTTATGGGCAGCATCTATATTTAGAAGCAGAGGTGATGGTGATTCAGGCCACGCTCAGGGTCCAGGCTGTTTCATTAAAGAGATGGGTATGCCCTATAGGTCACAGATTCAGACAGGATCTGTCATGAAAAAACCTGGAGTCAATGCCTTCATCCTCGCCCCCACACGCTGCTTCAGAGAATTAAAACACCAAAGATGCATTTCAGAGCAAGCAGAGAATTGAAAGACTTTAATGATGTTGTTGTTGAGGGTTTAAGATTATGCTGATGGCGCTATCAGTAAAACAGAGGCTGGCTGCGAGATAGCAATAGCTTTGAGCCTCAAGTATCTATAATTCTCTTATCTTTTAAAATCTCTAATTCATCTCATCTGTTTCCTCTTCAGATTCTTGATTCACAAATTATTAAATCACAAAGAAAAACATTAATATTTGTAGCTCAAACAGTAGCTCATGTTGCTAGACACAAGTGGTGACACACACAGACACACACACATGCACGCATATTGGCATATGTGGTTTATCAGGAATTTCCATATACCTAATGGTTTTTATACTGTACAAACTGTATATTATATCCCCTAACCCTACCCATCACAGAAAGCTTTTGGCATTTTTTTAATTAATAAAAATTCACCATTTAGCAATTTGGTTTATGAGGACACAGAAAGTATATATATATAAAATAGTAAAAAATAGTACAGTTAAAACTAGAATTATGGTTTAAACAATCAAAGGTTATCATCCATGATGGTGTGGTATTGGTTTTAACGTCACAACCTGAATGGTCAGAAATGGCTTTGAAAGATCTGCTGATTGTCGTGGACACCTTACATCTGACTGTCAAAAATAGCCAGAGAAAATAGACGCACCCTGCTGAGTCTTTCTTCCTCATCCATCCTGAACATTTTAGGGAGGTTTTCTATTGGCTCGCTCACTGTGATAGTAAAGCACAGGAACAATATATAGTGAAAACTGAATGGATATTGGATTTACAATTTAGGATTGGCAATCAGAGGTCATTCACCGCAAGCTTTGTCCCCTACAAACTAAGATGACTGAAAGTTAAAACTGATGCCCCATTGGTTAAAGATCAGATGCAGCTCTGATGACCTCTTTAAACCCAACAGAGCAAAACAAAACAAAATGCATAACCTCATTTATTTAGAGGTCCCAACAATTTCCCAACAATTAAGCCTGTGCCTTGTATGTCACTTAGGTTAAAAGCATTTGCTAAATGGCAAGTAACCAGGCAGACATCATACAATGTCACTCTAATAGCAAAACATGGTTCTCCCATCACTGAATTGACTGTGGCATGAAACAGGCCTCTCCTTTTAGACCACCGACAGTCATTACAAAATAGAAACTATTTGTTCTTACCCAGGTTGACTCTTTGAGTTAATGAATAGACTGTTCACTGCATTGCTTTATAAACCGCAAAGTCTTTGGCGCATGAACATTACTTTTGAATTCAATTAGAGTATTACCAAAAGCTTTTAGCATTCTTTGTGAAAACAAAAATCTGTCGTACTCAGCAGATCTCAAATAATCCATCTAAGTAAATCTACACAGCCACAGGCAGCGGATAGATGCACACAAGTACCATGCATCCGTTTAAACTCATCCTGTGGTCACACACTAAGCTCTCCGTACAAAACAGCTCAACTCAGCAAGACAGTGATGCTTTTAAACGCAGCCAATGAAGACAAACGTTTGCAGGCACCATAAGGTGTCTGCTCATCTCATTTTTTTCCTTTTTTGGTCAAGCTTAATGCAGCCCAGTGTGATAAATTATTCCAGAGCCAAGAAACAGAATCAAACTGAATATCCTACATAAGCTTGTGCGTGGCACTTCAGAAAACAGTCAGAGATTTATGCCATTGAATGGATGCTCACCAAAAGCAGCCTGTCTGGGCATTAAATGGGGCTGTTACATGCAGGAAGGGTGGAAGGGAACAAACAAATGGAATCGTATCAAAAACATTTTAGGGAATTAATAAGCAGGTCACTAATTTTAACAGCTCTTAAAACCCTAAACTATTGTCTCAACTAACTGGTAGAGCATGGTTGGGTAGCAGATGAAAAGTTGCAAAACCCATGCAAATTAAATACCCACCTCTATTAAATAAAAAAACATCTCTTGTGTTTTGTTCTTTTGAGTCTTAGAGATCAGAAGCTATAAACCATCCTCACGATATGACATGCACACAGTATATCTCTAATGATTGGCTGAGGTCAGAATTAAACAAGAAGCGCAGAATGTTATTTCACTAACTAGAACTGTTGTTTGAGAGTTACTTCTCTTAAACTTAAGCAGAGATTGAAATAAATGGGCTGCAATTACTATCAGAGAATGTCATCTAACAAAACTGTCCAAATCAATCATTGCCAAACCCAGACAGGTGTCACAGAGGATGAGGACGCTCTGATGCGCCGGTCACCTGAGAGTTTTGTCATAACAAAGCTCCTCCCCCAACCCTCAGTCTTAATTGGGGAATGATTAACGAGCTCATGGGAGAAATGTCCTTGAGAAAACCCACGACCACATCAGTCCTCCAAAGATGCTTTGTCATAACAGGAAAAACTCTTTCAAAAACTAAAGTTAGACACTGCTGGTCTCAGAGGTGTGCAAACTGAATTCTTAACCTTGGGCTACTGTTTGTTTTATCTCTAAGTAAGGGCCAGTTTTATCCCTGGGTTAAGCAAAATTATTATACACCTCTGAAGAGTTAAAAGCAATACAATCTTTTGCTACACTACTGAATTGTAGCAACAAAAGTATAATGATTATTTAATCAACATTTCTGACATTGCATTATGAATCCCATGTTTACTGATCTACAGCTGTTTCGAACAGGCCATCATAAGAGATCATTTGCACTATTTCCTGAAATATATTGTATAGTATAATATGTAAATAAATACATATACTGTATACTCTTTTAGCATCAGTAATGGAGTGTCTTTATAGTCTCAGCATGGCAGATATGTGCAGGAGTCAGTACGAGAACCGAATGGAAAGGTCACAGTTATGACCGTTATTTGTGACCTTCATCTACTCGTTCTTAACTGCATGTCTCGACTTCATGCCCCATAACTTCAGTTTATGGAGCAGCTGGTCCAGTTCTGATATAATCAAGATGTCTTCACATTCCTGTCCAATCTTACAAAGTGCTTCCAACAGACATTAACATTATGGTTTTAAATTGATAGGGTAGTAAAATATAAAATAGGAAAAATCAAGAATTTATGTGCCATTTATGCACAATTTATTCAGTTATAATTTTATTTTTGGAGACTTCAGATACATTGGAGGTCCATATATTTGTGCACAAGTATAGAGACCACAAACAGTGCTGGGAAACTGCTTTGAAGGTTATTCAATTACTCAAAAAAAAGACATTTGAAAATGGTGTTAGCTACAATGCAAGCCACTAACAAATGCAGGCAATATCTTGATTATAAATCAGATTATATCATTTTACGTTTAATTAGGTAATTGGCCTTATTAAACCATATTAAACTATATCTCTTACTACACATTTTCACTTTTGCTCTGTCTTATGTACTGATCTTGCTGTTATTATAAACTTGGTGTTGTAAACTACAGATATTGTTTACTGTTATGGTACATTGCTTGTGCTGTTCTTTATCTGTAAGTCACTTTGCATGACAGCATCTGCTACATAAATATATGTAAAGGCAAACAGATAAACATGCACTAAATACAACTAGTCTTTACCACAATTAATTAACTAGAATATATTATAAAATATAAAAACTCACACTCTATTATATGAGTCACTATTAAAAGTAAGCCTTGAAATATATATTTGTGTGGTCAAAAATCATATGATGCAATATAAAAAAATGCAAAATACAGTTTTACACAGTTTGGGCACAATATAAGTAAAAACCACCTGCCATCACTACACTGGAATAAACAGCTTAATACTGGAATTGCTACACCAGATTTGTAAACAGTCTACTAAAACATATCATATAGGTATAATAAAAAATATATATAGACAACACAATTAGCATCCTCACAATCACAATGAAAGAACAGTACAATGTCAATTTACCTCCAAGCAGCACGACCTACAGAATCCATCTGACCACATTTTTAACTGCAAGACTGCTATAGTCCATAAGTATTGAATGCACCACGGCCCTGTAACACAGCTGATATGTCACATACAGTAAAAAATTCACAGTTCACCAACTTAGTCACAGTCATGTCTTCCGGCTCACTCGTGCAGAGGATGTGAGCATTAGATAAGCTCAGGACTATATCTGTAATATTCTCAAGCGTGACTGGGATTGTAAGTCCATGTGGATGGGTGAAATAATGGATATTTACTAGATAAGGGCTCTGGCTGTGTTCCAATTCACAGGACATTCAATGCACCCCATTCGCTAAGCAGGGGGTGTCTGAAAAAATTAATGTCACTTGATAGAATTCATTCATTTGGAATGTCCGTCTATGTCTATTTTACCAGTCAAGCAAGTTTTAAAGTATGTTAATAAAATAATTTATAAAGTAAAAAAAAATCCCAGTTAACTGTATATTATGCCTTACATAATACAGTTGTACCACTGTGTATACATTATATCATATAATACAAAAGTACACATACTATATATGTGTGTGTGTTTATGTATAAGTGTAATGTCTGAGTTGCTTATTGCTTTTATTGTATAAACAACTGAAGCAGTGATACAATAAAACACACAGAAAAACAGTTAACAGTTAATATAGCCGCTCTGGAGCAAGCTGGGGTTTAGAGCAGGAATAATGCCCAGCATTGAGATCTCAGTATCTCTGTTTATAGGTCATACCCACATGGGACCCACAACCTTTGCATTAGCAGCTATGATCCTAAACTGCCAAGCGACAACCTGCACACCTGCAGTGTGTTCCCCTTACTGTAGTGTAATTCATCACTGCCTAAACTGTGTGTGGAGTACACATTGTTCCTGAAATGACTGCTGAAATGTTCCCCAAGAGAGAATTTTAGCAAACTCTCCCAAAGCTAGCTGGAAAACCAGCCCCACTGACCATGAAGTTATATTGACAAAAAGACTAAACAGGTCTCAAGCATGTGTTATCCCTCTGAGGGGGAAAATCACTGCAGGCAGGTCTGAAAATCCTGTTGCTTAGAGTGACTTAGAGTGAATTCAAGGTATACATCTTTATCAGTACTTTTATTCCCTGGGATCGAACCCACAATCTTTGCGCTGCTAACGCAATGCTCTACCAGTTAAGCTACAGGAATTTTTTAAAGCTAAATGAATTAACTGATGAAATGATGAAATAGCCAATAGGTTAAGATAACCAGACTGGTTTTCAAGTGTTTTTCTTGAGCACAGTAATGTCTCTAAATTGTCTATCAGCATCTAAGCATTAAAACATTAACATTAACAAGTCCTCTTTCCCAAAGCTCCGGGTTAAAATGACCTTATTTCCATGTCTCCATCACTGTCTGTTCTTGTAAATTTCACTCTGTTTGTGACCATTATCTACTTCAAAACACTGATCCATTAACACACACACGAAATGCACTCAACACACCCGTAATCTTTACAGCCACAGTCTAACGCTTGGAAAAAACACAGCAGAACATCTAAGAGGCTCTAACCTAAAGGTGTCACAAAGGGCTTCTAAAGACCCGATCCTTCAGTAATGAGTAAAAAAGGCAGAAAATAACAAGGAAACAGGTGAAAAGAATCAGGTAAAAATAACTCTAAGGTCACAGTGAAACACAGCATACCTTCCAGTGCAAAAACAACACGTTACAACCAATAATTTACACCTCTAGACTGCACAGAAAACCTGCCACGTGTTTCTGAATTTGTGATGCATTCAGTGTGATCTGCTAATGTTATCTTGTGTTCACTTTACATGCATGAGTGTGTTTGTGTACAAAAGGAAGGTGTGTGGGAGAGATTGACAACAGGGTCCAAAATAAAGCTCATCGAGTGCCAAATGCAAGTCAGGAACTAGAACTTACTAGAGTAAATAAAACTAAAATAATCGCCAGTTGGCTGGTAACTTTATTAGGAACAACAACATAATACAAAGTTAAAAACTTTCTAAAAACTTTCTAACCTTCAAACATTAAAATCGATAATCATTTCCTTGCTGATGTAAGATGTAAATTACTCTTCAGTTTTTTGTAAGCAGTGCAATTTTACTATATTATATATCACAAAACGAAAAATATGTACATATCTTAAATATAATGCTATGAGTAATGACCCAGGCTGTTTTTCACAAATATACAGTTAAAAGTCATTCATTTTAATGAGCTCATGCAATATCATGCAAAATACAGTTTTATGAGGCAGGTAAGAAAAATTTCATTTGCCATTGACAGGCTGACACGAATCTTTCAGTCATACATTTCTGTTACATTCACATGTTCAATCCACAAAAATGCAGGAACATCTCACTTTCTCACAGATGGATTGATGTTGAGGACCTATATACTATATTACAGGATTTAAATACTATACTATAGCATTCAAAAGAAGAGAAACTGCAAGGTCCCATAAAACTTGAGTCAGCTAAAAAGAGAGACCTGCCCCAGCCCAAATAAAACATTTTACTGCTGACTGCCAAATATTCTTCATACACTTTCTCCCCAATCCCCAGCAACCTTTTTGATTTTCCCCACTGATATTGTTTTTATAGTCGCCAGGAGTACAGATGGGTGGACATATCGCTGTTGAACTACTGAAGCTGTAAAACACAGCTTTACTTCACCATGCTGTTTAAAGACACTGACTGAAGTCTACATGCACTCAACTACTGAGTTTACTACTGGGAACTTTCCGGGCTCTTCTCAATCGGGCTGTGACATGACCAGCCCTCAGGAGCATCACTGTGGGATAATAAGAGTCAATTATTAGGAGCTTGTAGCATTGAAAGCTTCAGTTTAACAGTAGCTTCCCCAACACTGAACATGATAAACCTGAATGTTAAAGGGCTGAACCACACACACACTTTCTCTAAAGGATTCTATGTGGTGGTTGTAATCACAGTGGAACCTATAGTAAATAATTGTCAGCTATAGCCTTTACCACCACGAACAAACACTGTAAGTCAGTCAACAAATAAGTAAGCGTGTGAATAAGTCAGTAAATAAATAAAAAACAGCCACTTTTCTGAAATAAAACTTCATGTTCTGGTTCACCACTACATTCAGAAATAGACAGCAAAGCTCCATTTTGCTCTCAGAAAGGATGTCAAACCGCCCTGCTGCTATATTCACACCACTAGAAACTGAACATAGTTGTCATACATCTTCTTGCTGTAGGAAGTTTGCCTGCTTCTTTTCTCAGAGAACGCCTTTGATGTCTTTTATTACAAATGCAAAGATTCGACTGAGAACAAAATGACTTTCCTTCTTTTCTTTTTGCATCACCTAATGTTCAGCATTTCACAAGACTTCCTTTAACTTTCAGAAGCACTGCCCATCTTCTGCTGATGCAATCGCAAACATATTTTTGTATCCAAAAAAGATATAAACAAAAGTTTGAAGAGCAAATTTGGGTGCTAATTAAGAGAGGCAAATAATAATAATATGTTTATTTTGTACTTTAAAGTATTTTTATGTGTATGTATATAAAAAAGTGTAAACTGTACTTTCAGAAATATGCTCTGGTCAAGCTCGGACATTTATGTTTTGTTAAATGTTGGTGCTGATGTTGTCTCACCAAAATGATGTCACTTCCTGTGACTTCCTGAGGACTTCCTGAGGACTTACTAAACATACTAGAGTTTTTGTTCTTTCTCTACTTGTTTTCTCAGCCTCCAATCTGTCCCTGTTAAAAAACTTCCAACTTTAACAACATACTTTCTCATTTCTGAGCACTATCATATAGATCAAAATGAAACAAATTAAATAGGCTGCCAGTCACAGAGGCAGCCTGACATCAAATGATTACCAAAGCCTATGTATATTCATGGGAAAGGAAAACAGGTGTTTGCAAGGCAGAGATTAGTAGATATGGGCTTTGAACCTGTCCAGAACATAATAAAAACCTCCAAAGGCCAAACAAATGAATAGCCATTCAGCACTGAGTGACTGACACTTCATCTTTGTAATAACTTTGAGTCGAGACAACATCACAATGGAAAATGGCCAGTTCTTATGGATTTTCTGATCTGAAGCCCTGCAGTGAACAGTGGCCCAATTGTGCAGGAACGTCTCATTTTCTTTTTTCTCCTCAGTTACTTCATCGTTTTTCTTTTCTCTGGCCAAAAGCCAAATTCTCTTTCCTTCTCCCTTTCTCTCTATCTCCCAAACACTCATGCGATTGTAAACTGAAGTTACTTTCAGCATTTGGAGTCAATGGTGCTGAAACATCTGTTGAAGTGTTGTGAGTGTTTCGCATTTGGCGGAAGCAGCACCTCAGGTTTGCATGTGGTACGAAAAACAAGTCAAAAAGTCAAGAGAGGCACTTTAAATCAAAATAAATTGCTGAAGAACACTCGTGTTGCATTAGTGAGAAGTAGGACACTCATTTCGAGCACTATTATAAAGGAAAAACACAGAAACAAATTGTCAGAACACTGTGATCACTGTCACGCTATATAGGCTACATATGCTATATATGCTATATATGCAAAAATGTGTAGCTGCCTAACACATCTGTCAAGCAATTACCATATCAGAACTAGCATTATAATTTATTGTAGGGACCCACCCAGCAAACAATTTAAGATTGTAAGAACATTTTCCTAACGTTTCCTATAAGTAATAAAACCTTTGAAAATGTTATTTTGAATATTCTAGTATTGTTCAAAACATTCAGCTTTTTAGACATGCTATTAACATCATTGCATGATTATAGGAACATTATTTAAACATTTTTTAATGCTGTAACATTTTTTAAATGTTTTACAACTTAAGAATAGTGCTTTTGATATGCATGATATATAACGCTAAAAAATTACCAATGTCAATGCAAGAACATTTTTGATAACTTTGAGAGAACCTTTACACAACGTTAGCCGACATTCTGAGTGTTTCCTGTTAGCTGGACATCCCTGATGATTTCATTTATCAACATTCAGCACCAGATCCGTTTAGCATACACTAAAGACTCTGGATCTCTTTGTTCTATGGGGTAAAGCAGATTCTCTTTTGATGTGTACAATCTGATTGGGCCCCTGAGTCTGAATCTCAGTGCACCATGCCCTCATATGACTCGCCTATAATTACTCCATTTCTTTCTGCCTGCCACAATTATGTCTTTAGCTTCCAGACAGGCTCAGATTATTCTCAGCAATCCAATGAGCACACAGTCTGGCTAATTAGAACCAATCAATGCTGACCCAACAAAGCTTTCTTTACATTCACCTCTGTGTCTGATCACCAGAAGCATTAGCTGTCAGCTCATATTATAAAACCATAATGATGAAACATGTATTTTTTATTTAAGGCTTTTTTTGTCCCATCCTAACATGCATGAAATCATTGCTCTGTTTGTTTGAGCAGTCCAAAATAGCAACATTGGCCCAGTCAATGGCGTGGAGGTTTTGTCTGACCAATGTGAGATGGGGAGAGTGTTTGGAAAAAGCCATTATTTTTGCAGTCCCATATGTGGATTGCAAACACTACAAATTTCACCTTTAAAACTTGTAGACATTAATATACATTCACAGAACCAACATTTATCAAGTTTCGAAATGAAATGTGAAAAGAAACTCTTCTCTTGAGCATTCTTAATTTTTTTCATTCAGTTTTGAAACAACATGGTCAGTTTTAGCCTATCTTAAAGGTCAGGTCAGATGAAAGGTCATTGATAAAAGCTAATCATAAATACACACTTTTCAGTAGCATAAATGTTGTACAGTGGTTGGACTTCCGCCTTAGAAAATGCCATACCTATTTTAATGACTGTTACTATTTTCAAAAGCTATAAACTTAGCTATTTACACTACTCTAACACTTTAAAACTCAACCTTTCTCTATAAAAGATGAAATTTATATCTTTGGACAAGTCATTCTATTTTCCACATATTGCCTTTTTTAAAGCACAACTTTGAGCCTCTATCCATACAGACATCAAAGTTATTTTCTCTTTGCCTTGTGGCAAAACCACAAATGTCTAAGAGCATTTTGAATTCAAAGCCAGGAAACAAATCTTTTGAGGGAACCAGAGATAACATTGTCTTGTTATGTTGGTAAGATGGTATGATAGATGGATGGATGGATGGACAGACAGACTAAGAGATAAATGTCCAAATACTGAACTATACATACAGGCATTCTTGAATGTAACACATTCTGTTACGTTACTATGTAAGTTTTGCTTATATAGTTTTTGTATATATAGTAGCCAGTCATATCTGAAACACTGGTATTTGGTACATTTACATCTAGCAGACGCTTCTATCCAAAGCAACATACAAGGTGAGAAGAACTATAAGGCAATATATCATATATATATTATATATATATATATGATAACAAAAGTGCTGTACAAAGTTACAGTTCAAACGAAATAAAACGTTAGACATAAAAATGTACACACACACACACAAACACACACACATATCTATAGCAGCTAGTAATTTGAAGGTGAATGTGCGGAGAATGATTCTGTGCCCTTTGATAAAGGTACCACAAGGCACCACTCATTCGCTAAGCACAGCCTTCTGGATGGGATGTAGATGTGTGGAAGGGAGTAAAGGATGTTGGTGCAGAGCCAGTGGTCGTTTTATTTGCAAGCAGTAATGACTTGGCTTTAATGCATTCAGTCATTGTTAGCCAGTGGAGAGAGATGAGGAGAGATGTGACATGCTCTTTGGGCTCCTGGTAGACCGGTTGTTGCTGCATGACCCCAGGTTCTCAGTTATGGATGTCACCTGCCTCAAACACTCTTTTTCATGCCACAGGACCATATTACTCTTCCTCTGGAGTGACAGGGAAAGCTAATGTCAAGAAAAATGCTGGGAAAGATGTTTTTCTGGAACCTAAACAGATTAAGCGTCTACAAACTTATAGATTCTTATTCATCTCAAGGTTAGAGCTTGTGTCTTCAAGCACTCAGTCTTCAACAAAATACAGATGAGGTATTGAGAGAAAGAGAAGAAAAGTGTTGTTTTTAACAATGCCTCTGTCAGAAAAATGGGAATTTTGTGCGGTCACATCTATCAGTATGTGCAGTCCTGGTAGATCCATCTACCAGATGGATCTTGATGAACATGAATGAGGAGGTGGTGGAACATAAAACAGGCAGCACATCAAACTATATTATATGGTAGAATCAGGCTCTGAAATGATTTCTTTTGGATAAAATACACTTTATATTTGACCTATTTATACAAGCCATTATGTACACTTTGGATATACATGGCATAGAGGGTTCAGAGTTTGAACAGACGTATAAATCCATCATGTGTTAGACTGTTGAGATCAATATTTGACGGAAGAAAAACATTTCTACAGCCAGAGGAATTTAAATGTCTGCATCTCATATAAAACATGCCCAAGATCCATTCCACCCCGAATTAAAGAAACAAATATAAAAAAAATTACATTGAAAAAATGGGATCTTACATAAGGAAAATGGGAATGCACAATGAAATTAAGCGTTTAAAAAAATTCCAGGATTCTAAAACCAAACAATAGCTTTGTGTAGTCTCTCATAATCCTCCCCTTCCTGTGAGCTGTTAACCACTGCAACTGGTTCACTGAGTCAGTGAGCTGAACTCCAGTTGAACTGGATCAGTCCTATTCAAAAGCTTTTGCAAATAAACTGCAGTCATTGTAAAGACACGGAAAATAATTACAAGCAGGGACTTTAAAATATCTCATTTCATGATCCACATAAGAAAGTCATAGGAATGACGAGGGTTGAATAAGATAGGTGTTTTACTGTGTTAGTGAATAAGATAGGTGTTTTACAGGTGTTAGTACTGTTTTAGGTGTTTGTTGGCATTTGTCGGATCAGTGTGATATAGCCTTTATATGCACAATGGCAAACATCCACTAAACATGTTCTTTGCATCACAAAGAAGTTTTTACAGTACAGAGAGAAACTTTAAAGCAAGGAGAGATTTTTTCTGTTAGAAAAACGTCCTCTCCTTGCTTTACACCACCTCTCTTTCTATATCCCCTTTTGAAACATGCACACACTCACAAAAGGCCAAAGTCCAGGGTGAAAGTGGCAGACAAAAAGAAAGTATTTGCAAAAGAAATTTAGTGTCTAAAAGAGTCTATTCTGCAGTGACATTGAAGTTCAGTCTCGCTTCCTTTAAATGGTCTTTTTAAAAGTCTTATTATCTGCTCCTGGTAAGGACGTGATTTAAAAACTAACAATACGATCTAAACAAAAAAGTCAGACATGTATCCTTGAAATACATAGAGTGAAGGGTTGTACATCTCAGGTGTTTGATTCGGGTGCTCACTTTAACAAAATATCTGATTTCAATTTCAGCTGAGTTTTAATTGAGGTCCAGCAGAGTAAGCTTGCTTCCCTATCGCACTTTAACTTAATTAACTTCAAAGGAAGAGGTTACAGAGTATAAACGAAA